>PVIJ01003055.1:0-143585 GCA_004024925.1 Scalopus aquaticus | reverse complement strand
AAGCTCCATGTTTAGCAGTCTGAGGAATCGCCATACAGCCTTCCATAGTGGTTGGACCAGTTCACATTCCCACCAGCAGTGTAGAAGGGTTCCTTTTTCTCCACATCCTTTCCAGCATTTGTTATTGCCTGCATTTTTAATGTGTGCCATCCTCACAGGTGTGAGGTGGTATCTCATAGTTGTTTTGATTTGCATTTCTACATCATTATTTTCATAGTAGAAGTGTAGGATTCCCTCTTCAGGCATTGTTGCCATAGTGTACTGACCACCAAAGATAATTTATATTTAAATGTTCACTTTTAATAATAACTGGTTAAATATAGAAATGTATCTCAGTGCAACAGTGGATTTTGTCATGTTTTTCCTTCATTTTTATAGTTTAGTCATTTTTGTGTGCTCTGGGATTTTATTTTTGTTTCTCAGAGTATTTTAAATATATCTGAAAGGTTGTGGCTTTATGTTTATACTTTGGCTGTTTATTTTTAGTTTTATTGCATTTTGTGAGATTAATGTGCCTCAGATTATTTCCATTATTTGGAATTTGAGAATTGAATGGTGTATGCTCCAAAAAAAAAGTATATTTCAAATAGTTTATGGTTAAGCATATTTTTAAAATGATTGATCTGTCATGAATTGCTGGTGGCAGGGTAATGCTTAACTTAATTGTTTTATAACTCATTTCTCTTTGTAATGTAATCTTTTGGCTTGATATATTTTATGTCATTCTATATAACATTTTATGAGTGGCATTTCTTTATGAGTGTTATTTCTTTATTATGATATGGATATTTATGTAATAACAAAGGGTTTTACCATTTCATTACCATTAGTATGGCAAAACTCAAAAGTCTTATGGTACTAAGTGGTCAAGGTTTGAAGAAATAGGAACTCTGAGTGCTGTTGCTCAGATAAAACTAATAAAAACTATACAAAAATTTGTCAGTATCCAGTAAAGGTGAAAATATGTACATTACAACCTGTTAATTTCACTTGTAGTATGTACTTTAAAGAAACTCTTGAACACAAGGTAAGAATAATCATTGCAGTTCATTATCTAATATAGTGCAAAATTATATATAGTTTAATGCATGCAAGTAGGAGAATGGATTACACACTGTGTTTATTACTGATTTGCTGTTAGTAGTTAAAATGAAAGTAGTTAAAATGAATAAGCTTTATCTAGATTATCAACATACTTCAATTTTTTTTTAAAGATTTATTTCTTTATGCATACAAGAGCTGGGGTGTAGGCCAGAGGTGTGGGGTGGGGTGAGAGGATTCACCAGAGACAGAGTGGGGAACAGAACAGGCAGACTGACTGAAATACACTGCTGAGGGAAGCAGCGGGCCAGGGATCGAACTCTTGCTGCAGTGGCTGTGGATAGCTTCGGAGTGCTGAGACTTAACTCCTTGTGTCACCAGGGAGGCCCCAACATATTTCAATCTTAAAAACATATGGACAGTTGTAATACTATATAGATAGGAGTTAAATACTTTTGACAAACATGTAGTGTTTATGAATGCATTTTATGTGTGTATATATAAAAACATGAAAAATGATACATATGAAATTCATGATAGTATTTGCCTCGAGATAGAGTGAGAAGAAAGCATCAACTTTATCTAAGTTTACCATTTAAAAAAATATATTAATAACTGAAACATAAACTAGTGCCCATTAGAATGTTTCTGGAATTCAAGAAGTGTTGTCACTTTTTCATCCTGCGTCTAGGTTGTGGGATTATGGTTGTCTTAAACTTTTTTTCACTATGATATATATTCCATATTCTGCACAATGAAACATGTTTCTCTATTACAAACAAAAAGAAAACTTAAAAAACCCCATCTATCTTATTTACCTTCTGTTTACTTTGTTTTTTGGTTAGGGTGAAAATGGGGTGAGTGGACACTTAAATTCTACTTTGGCTAATGTTTGAATTGCCTAATATACTATCTTTGTGTTTGTTTTTCCTTACTTTATTGTGTATTTGCTAATCTCATTTTTTCCCCTCTGTTTGACTTTTCACTAAATAATTAAATCTGTTGTCATAAATCTTATACTTGAACTTGCTTTTCTGCTCTGTAGGTAAAAGAAGAAATGCTGTTTGAAGCATTAGTTACAAGGAAGACTGTGACAGTGGGAGAAAAGCTTGTTTTACCATATAAGCTTGCAGAGGTATGAAAAAGATTTTCTCTGAGATCAAAGCATGGTGAACATTTTTAGAAGTTTGGGTTTGTGTTTTATCTTTATAGAATGAAAATAACAACAAGGGATGTTGAAATTATTTCTGGACTCTTGAAATTTGATAGTGAACTTTCCATCAACTTGGAAGCTTAAAGTTGAGTGTTCCTTGAACAATTGACTTAAATCTCTACAGACCTTAGTCTGCTTAAGTTTCATCTTATCAATATAGGGTGAATAGATGATGGGTTGAACTATGATCAGTAGTTGACCCAAATGATTATTCCTTATTGAGACAGTTTCTTTCTTTTTTTTTTTTTTAAGATTTATTTATTAATACATACAAGCTGGGGTACAGGCCAGAGGCGAGGGGCAGCGAGAGGGTCCACCAGAGATAGAGTGGGGAACAGGACAGGCAGGTCAGAAATACACTGCTGAGGGGAGCAGCGGGCGAGGCAGGAGAGATCTGCGGAGCCATGTGGGATTCTCCCTGGCTGGGCCTCGAACTCGCATCGCGCGCTGCCGCCAGCTCCACAGCGCAGTGGTGGAGGCCCCTGAGACAGTTTCTTATCTTCCAGCATATCACTCTTTCTGGTGCTTTTCATTGTTGGCCTCTTCCTAATAGTTCATTTTGTTAGCTTTTTTCCCCTTTCCTGACCGCTAAAGGATGTGGTGCTCTAGGACAGTTTTTGTCTTGTTTACGTTCTTTATCTAAATTCTTTCATTCAGTCCCATGACTTTAAATATCACCTGCATTGTGAGGGTGAAATTTACTGCTATAGTGAATCATCATTAGTTTTGTATTATTATGGTGTGTCACAGCAGGAATATTATTGAAAAGTCTACTGTTTTGTTGTATAATTTGATGAAAGGCATCATATGATCATGTCATAGTGTTGACAGTCTTCCTAAGTATAGAATTCTAGGGCTGTATTCCTTGTTTCTCTCAGAACTTACAAACATTCTATGATCACTTGCAAGTGTCTAGCTTTCAAGATAGAAAATTTGATACCTGTCTTTTCTATGTTGGTTATGATTTATGTAGTTATTTTTTCATCCATGAACTTGAAGCTTTCAATTTTTTAATTGAAATTCACAATTTGACTCATCTATGTGGCAGGTTATATTATTATTATCTCTGTTTTACAAATGTAGAAGCTGTAGTCTGAAGTTTAGGTGAATTGACCAAGGTCACACAGCTAGAGGAAAAGAAAAAACTGGAATTGATAGTCTAGCTCTTAACTCCCTACTTCTTCTAAATTTCAGAACAGAGATATAACTGTACCTGAATATAGAAGCTTCAAAAAAGGCCTTGTATAATAAATATATAAATAATTGGAATTTTAATTTTTCTAAGTGTTAAGACTTAATTCTCTAAGATATGTGTCTCTTTATCTTGCTCCTTACCTTTTCGGTTATAGTACTTTCAAAATGTTAAATTTTTTTAATAGACTTTACTTTTTACAAAGAGTTCAGATTTCCAGAAAAACTGAGCAGGTAGCACAATTTCCATACTGGGGAAAGCTTGAAGTGAGGAAAAAGTTAAATTGCATAGTTCCATAATATAATAATTGTTACTCTATTTGAGTTTGGAGAAATCTAGAGGCTGCTGTGGATGACAAATTGAAGACAACCAAGAATGAATTAGAATTATGCTTTGAGTGTGTGACTAGAATTTCACAGATAATGATGCCTTTTTGCTCACAGATTTGTTCTCCTGCCTGGAATACTCTTTCCCACTTTAACTGGCAAGGTTTATTTGTTTGTAAACTTCCTTTTATGTCTTCATTACTGCATGAAATATGTATTTCAGTTTGCAATAAAAATGTTTTGAACCTACATCTTGTTTTCCTTATTTTTTATGGTCATTTTAGCCTCGATTCTCTGAATTGGATTAAATGAGTATCTGTGGCAAATTTCAGTATATACTATTTGTATTGTGAGGAAAATTATTTTCTAATTCAGGATAGTAGGCTACTTTCTTGGATGAATGAGGGCAAAATGCACTTTGTTTTAGTAGAATTATTGCCAGTTTTACTTGTGCTCCTAACCTTTTTTTCTTCCTTCCCTCCCACCCCCCAGGCTGTGACAGTGAGGAATTCCATGGCTAAGTCTTTATATAGTGCCCTGTTTGACTGGATAGTTTTTCGGATTAATCATGCACTTCTGAATAGTAAAGATCTGGAACAAAATACCAAGGTAGATATACATTGGGTTATTATTTATGTTTCCCTGTGAACTGTTTTAATAAAATGGTTAATACATAAAATTTAAAAGCACAGAATTATGTAGAATAATAAGTAAGAATCATTTTTTAATCTATATTCCCTGCTGTCTCCTCCTTATTGACTTATTTTTGAAGGTCATAATTTTCACAAGTGCTTAGAATTAGCAGAATTGGTGAAATACTGTTAGTGGAGAATTAAAAATCTCTTCCTATTTATCACTTATTACATCAACTTGGCTAGTATATATTCATAGGAAGTAGTGTTCTGTGTGTCTTCATTTTTTTTCCTCTCTGTGCTTATATTCCTGTAGATTTACACTGAATTCAGAATCATGTACACTGAATTCAGAGTCGCTTTTAAGAATTGTTATTTGTATTTTTTTTAACATGGTATGTTTGAAATGTATCTTGATCTTATTATTTTTAACAACTTGTAAACAATTATTTATTATGTAAATCCCCCCATTAAAAATATAGCCATTTTGTTACAAATCATGCTGTAACAAATTATCTTTCATTTATTTTTCAGTACATTTCTCTAGAATAAAATTCTCAAAATGAAATTGCTGTATTTAAGGATATGTATGTTTTAAAATTTTGATAGCTACTGCTAAATTGCTTTTCAAAAAGACTACACTTCCACCAGCAGTGTATAAAAGTACCTATTTTCCTACACCTTTACTCACATGGGATTTTAACAATATTTTCATCTGCTAATCTCATAAAGGGGGACTTTCCCATTTTACTGCCAGTTTTTTAAATGACAGATTTGTTGGTCATCTCATGTTTTCTCTATTTAATTTCTTTATATTATTTATTTATTTTTGCTACTTAATGTTCATTTTTTCTTTTTGTTACTCCTTTCTGGCAATAAATATTGCAGAGACTCAGTTTGATATATGTTCTAAATATTTTCTCTTGACTGTACATTTGATTATGCTGTGTGTTTTTGAGCTTATATGTTTTAAATTTTTATGCAATTAATTCTGTCATTTTTTCCCTTGGGCTTTGTTTACTTTTCTTACATATGAAGGTCTCTTCCAGTGCAGCATTATAAAATATTTATTCTCATACTTGTAGAATTTAATTTTTTATGTTTAGATCCTTTTTTTCCATTTGGGCTGATTTTTTTTAATATGACAGATTTTAGATATTTAAATCATTTCAAACCCATTTTTATTTCCTAATAGTGTTTATAGACTGATCTATCTTTTCTGACTGATTAGATGTACCATTTTCATTACTTAAGTTGTCTTCAGTATAAACTCGTTTACATTAATTTTTTATGCTTTGAATAAGCCCACAGCTAGAAAATTAATTGTAATCTAATTTACCAAATAAGCTTATTTTTGAAGGTCTTTATTTTCATAAGGGTTGAGAATTGGTCAGTAGAATTAGGAAAATATTGTTAGTGAAAATTTAAAAAGAAATCTCTTACCATTTATCATGTATTATATCAGTTTGCTCTCTTAGCAGCAGTAGAGAAAAATTGTTTTCATTTCACTAAAGTTGTCATTCAACTGTATTTGAAGAATGAGAAAATTACTGGTTTGGGGCTATTAGAGCTGTATCCCTACCCTCCATTTTAAGTAGTTAGAAAATAATTTCTAGATTAAAATATTAAGAAATAGGAGTATAAATGTTTATATACTGTACTATTCCATATTAAACAGCTAAAGGATTTGAGTGTTGACTTTAGGGAGTAGAAATTAAAGATGAAGAAGGGATTGTTATTTTTTTTCCTTATAATCCTTTTGAGAGCTTTTTAACATCATAAACCTTGTACATTTTTTTTTTGCTAAAAATTTTAAAACATTTTACTTCAAGAAGTCCAATACTCTGGTATCTACCTTAATTCTTAGCTTGCACAAGGCTGGTTAAACATGAGTGTTATCCTCCTTCTTGAAGCAGAATTTTATAGGGATATAGAAGTCAAAATAAGAAAAATTACATGGTCATCTTGGAATAATAAGGGATAGCCAGGAGAAACTTAGCTTCACTGAATTAACCTTTTGATTTACCTATAGCCTTTTGTTTCTATTCCTTTATCTTTTGGTGTTTATGGATTTCTGAGATTGAGATAACAGGTCACTCAGCTTGCTTCACATCTCTAAAGTAATCAACACATTATACATGTTAAATTTTTTTATTTTTATACTTAGGATAAAAAGAGAAAGAGGAAGAGGACTAAGTGCTTTCTATTTATGATGTATTTTGTTTGAACACTGGCCCTAAAAAGCCCTCTCTGCTGTTATAGAAGAACTTCAAGCATTTTGTTACTTGTGTTGACGACAGCTATTAAATACATTTGAACATAATTTTTAACCACAGTTTTCCTCCCTGTTTTACAGACTTTGTCTATTGGGGTTCTCGATATTTTTGGATTTGAAGATTATGAAAATAACAGCTTTGAACAGTTCTGTATTAATTTTGCTAATGAACGTTTACAACATTACTTTAATCAGCATATCTTTAAATTGGAGCAAGTAAGTTCCTAAATGCATGTCTGTTTGTTCCCCTCACGGTTCTCCACCAACTTCACACACACACACACACACACACACACACACACACACACACCAATTTTGAATCATAGTCATGGCTACTATTTTAAGTCTTGTGTTTCATTAGAGATATTGTAGTCTTATACCAGTTTGTAAGCTAATAGCTAATCTGAGCATAGTTTTTGAGCCATGTCATACAAGATCTACTTCTTTTTTAATTAGACCCCAGGTAGATTCAATAAATGCTAAGTTGAGTTGCCTCTTTGGGTGAAAAGACACATTGGTTTGCTTTGGGTTTCTGTTGATACTGTTGATTTTTAGTCATTGCCATGGGGCTTAGTCCCTGTGAGTAATGCTAAGTATACTTGTTTCATTACTTTGGTCTCTTAGTTCCAAGGTGGGAATAGAGGAGCTCATTAATAGGATATTGAGTCAACTCAGTGTGGATTAAAGGAAACAGGCAACACAGAGGGACTAAAATGTACAACTAGATATTTCTTATAAGAAGCTCAAATTGATTTAGTTTAGAACAGGCAAGCCTTCAGTTTCCATAAAAATTCTTTAGGGTTAATGAAAGGTCAAAAAAAAGGTGGGCAAGTGAAGTTTGAAGTCAGTAACAGGCTGACCTTATAGCCCTGATTTTCTTGTTATGTATGTAAGCCAGGAGTAGCAGTGTTCATATTTGATTCAAGGTAGATAGTGAGAAAATGAACAGAAAGACCACAGGAGATCTACAAACAGGAAAAACAAACAAACAAACAAACCCAAAACCCACAAACCCACTTTCCTATCTTTGTTGCCCTCTGTCCTAGCTTAAAACATCTTTATATTGCTTCAGGAGCTGGTTAACAGTAGCATAAGTGGTGTTAATCCTGACCATCTTGATGAATGCTTAAAGTTTGTAACATAAGATCATTTAGCTAGACTCCAGTGGAACTGTTAAAAGATAGTATTATTTATATAATGTTACCTTTTTAATGTAATATTTATTATTTATCAGGCAGGCTATTTTTATCCAGTTTTATAGGATGCCAAAGCTAGTATTTAAACCTTTAATACCCTAATTTGTTAACCAAAACTGAGCTGAGACTGATCTCTTGATTCAGTCTGGTGCTATTTTATTTTATTTTATTTTATTTTATTTATTTATTTTTTTACATACAAGCTGGGGTACAGGCCAGAGGCGTGGGGCGGCGAGAGGGTTCACCAGAGACAGAGTGGGGAGCAGAACAGGCACATCAGAAATACACTGCTGAGGGGAGCAGCGGGTGAGGCAGGAGAGGTCTGCCCCACCATGTGGGATTCTCCCCGGCTGGGCATCGAACTCGCTTCGCCGCTGCCGACAGCTCCACAGCGCAGCGCTCAACCGCTGTGCCACCGGGGAGGCCCCAGTCTGGTGCTATTTTAAATAGATCATGCTAAATTAATATTTCTTTGTCTCAGTGGTTATTGTTAGAGGGATAGAGGAATGTACTTTATTGGCTATCTTCTACATAGCAAAGCATCACTTTCTTATGGGGTCATTAAAGAGAAGAGTGGTTAAATTGCTTTTGAAGAAGAAAGATGTTCTCTGTGAACTTAAATTATTCTTACTTTTTCTAGGTGTGTAGATTAGACATGGAGAAGTCACAAGAAATGCCTTGCCCCCAAATATATTATTTTAAAAAATAAAGCCTTATAGTTCATGGGCGATGTATTAAAAACTACTTCTGGTTTACTCATTTATTTGCTCGAATATCACCTCGAATATCACAATTTTAAACAGTATAATGGAATTATGCATCAGAAGACAATTGGTGTCACTGGATGTTAAATACATTTGAATAAGAAATCAGTTAATCTAATTTTTGAAAATTAAAAAAATTTTTTTTGAAAAAAGAGGATAAAGATTAAAAACTTATCAAAGCATCTTTTGGAGTATATATTTTAAAATATTAAGTACTGAATTCCACATCTAAATTTTGTCCAAAACTAGTACATGCCCACATGGGATGGGAGAGAGATGTAGTAATTACCATGTAGGATAATAAGTGCCATATATAAAGTAAAGTAGTGAGATAAAGGATGGAGTGGATTAGAATTTATTGAAAGTCTGCAGAGGTGATTTTGGACTTTTTTTAAATAGTAAGTTGAGCTAACCAGATTGTCAATGGAGAAAAGATATTTTAGACAGGTAACAATATCAATAAAACTGTAAACCATAAAATAGTGTGGCAATTCAGATGAACTGATACTTCAAACTGATGTAGCTCAAATACAGGAAGGGAGATAAGTTTGATGAAATAACCTAGGATCTAGTAGACATATATGCAATGCAGAAACTATTAGAAATTTTCTGTTAGAGAATGAGGAGCTTTTTGAAGTATATTTACAGAGATCTTGAAAGTGTGGAAGATGGCTAAAGGGAGGTGAACTGGAAGGAAGGAGACAATCTGTGAGCCAGTTGAAGTAGTGTGTGTGCGTGATTGAGTCCAGTATCAAGGTAATAGCAGAGATAATGTGAAATAAGAGATGAACCAAAACAGGTTTGTATGATTTGAAAATGTTTTCTGTTGTCATCTGTACTACTTCTCTCTTCCTTTACTTGCTCAGAATTATCCTTCAAGTCATTGATTCATCAGTAAATTGAAAAAGTTTTATGTCAGGCATCTGAGCTAGGGATTGAAGAAAAAAAAATTTAGAATTGTAGGGATCTTATTTGCGGAATTCCTAATTTAGTGAGTTTTCTTTTGTCTATCCCACTTCCAGTGATCAGACTAGAAAATTTGACCAAGCTTGACTTGGAGAATACCTAAAAAAATTGAGCAAAATATACTTGAAGGCACTGGAATACATTTATATAAGCAAAGTTTTATGGGACTTGGGTGTGTAAGAAGGAAATTCATGGAGTTTACTCTAGCGTTTGTTCCTAGAGACCACTCTCTATTCTGGTAGAGGATTGTTGATTCTGAAAGAACCATATTTGAGAGTCTGAGATACTGAACAGGGTTTTTTATCCAGATTCAAGAGCAAGGAGGAGGTCCCTAACAGCTTCCACAGACTTTAGGTTGAAGCCCTGGAGGTTTACGTCTTAGGAGTTAAAGTAAATAAATATATTAGGAATCATAGAGGCTGAAGCCCAGTTTAAAATCATCTCAGTTTCTGATTGGGTTAAAATAGTGTAGAATTACTAGTTTTCTTAGCTACTGCCAAGAGCAAATTCAGTCTCCTGTGGAGCAAGAGATCATCCAAGTGCTAAAAGTATCTCTATAATTTTCCATGTATGGGATCTAACACTCAGTTTGAAAAAAATAAAAATAAAAGGAGACAAAGCAGCATGAGTACAAACAAATGAGAAACAAGACAGTGTCATAGTGGAATTTGGATAATAATGTTTCAAACATGAACTTGAAAGTACAAATGTGATCAAGAAAGTTTCTCAAAAAGCAATATTTTTATTAAAGAACTACAAACTTATAAAGCTCCCAACTTTAGGAAAATCTTGAACTAAAAATATAGAGTGAAATTAAAAACAGTTTTTAACGTTAGATACAGTTTAGGAGACAGTGATTTGAAAGCTAGTCTAGAAGATGAATAAAGGTAAATAAGGAAAATATAAATAGTCAGAGACATTTGGATCACAATGAAAAGGTTAAACAGTGTATTGCAGGAATTCTGGACAGTTATGTGTGTGAGAGATACTAGAAGCCATATTTGAAAAAATAAGATCAAAACAAAAGATAATGATTGAAAATTTTCCAAAAGATAAAACAAAAAATCCAACAAACATACATTTGAGAAACTCAAAAGAGTCCGGTGCATGATAAATACAAAGACAGCCAATATAGTAAACCAAAGACAGTGAAAAAAAATCTGAGAAGTAGCTTAGGGTGCAGGTGTGGGTGAGGAAGTAGTATTTAAAAAAGAAAGTAACAGTAAGACTAGCAGACACAGTGGGTCACAATGTGGGGACACTCAGTGGATGCCAGAAAACAGTGCTAGAAGACCAGAAGACATTTTTCCTTAAAAAATGAAGCATGTTATTTGGCAGTAGGTTGCTTAAATTAACTCCATTGTAAACAGAAATGCAGGAAGGAATGAAGAGCAATGAACATTGTAAAAGATTAGGTGAATCTAAGTGATTTTAACTAAATCAGAGATTAAAATATCTTTTGTGGTTTAAATATTAGGTAGAACTAAAATACATGAGTATAGTAGCTCTTAAGTCAGGAAGGGAGTACATGGAATTTAAGGTCTGAGATCTTTGTATTCAGTGGTGAGTGATAGAATAATTTTTCCCTCTTAGATGTTGATAAGTATGAGTGTTAGGAGCTCTGGGATAGCCACAGAATTATAAAAGAATGTAAATGTCAACTTAACAAAATAGGAGTAAATAAAGTATGAACAACTCTAGCGATCCAAAAGAAAGAAGAGCAAAAGGAAATGGCGAGATGGCAGTTTAACCCCACAGATATCAGTGGTTGCATTAAGTATAAGCAGATTGCTCCAAGAAGAAACCAAAGATTGTCAGACTGGGTAGAAAACAAAACTAAATCACTGCATGTAAGAGCATTAAATATAACCATTCAGAAAGGTTAAAAGTTAAAGGATGGAAAAAGATTGAGCAAACTTTAAAAGAAGATCTATAGCTGTTATAATGTCATAGTTTAAGCTTTACTAGAGATAAAAAGAAGTATTTGGTAATGCTAAAAGGATCAGTTCATCAAGAAATATTTTATAGTTGAGAATACTACCTAAAATACATAAAACAAAAATTAATAAAACTAAAAAAGAAACATACACTTGCAGTTATGGTGGAATGTTTTAACATACCTTGCTGAATACCTGAAAGACTAAGCATGTAAAAAATCAGTAAAGATACAGAAGGTTTAATGTAGGGTGAATGATTTTGTAGGCATGCAGTCCTTCCTGCTCTTCAGGTCAGAATACCAGTTTCCCTGGGCCTGATGCCTTTATCAAATAGGATATAGAAAAGTTTTAAAGTAAATACTTACTTGACATATATAGATAATGCAAATTATGAAATTTGTTCACATACTGGGTCATAAGACAGGGATTATATTTCAAAGGATTGGAATCACGCAGATTTCAATACCAAAATGAAAAGATAACTGGAAAATACCTATATAACTAAAAATTAAAAAAATTATTTCTCTGGTTTCACTTATAACAGGAATATAGGGGAACCAAACAAGAGAGAAACACCCAGCCGGGGAGGGGGAGGATAAGGGCTCAAAATGGGGTAGAAAATAGCACAAGGGACTATGGTGATGAGTCACGGGTGAATCGGTGGTGGGTTACCACAGGGGAATACACAATGTAAAAGATATAAATAACAATTTAAAAAAGAAATATATTTCTAAATAGTCTAGAAGGTGAAAAAATTAGAAAATATATTGGACTTAATAAACGTTACATATTAAAAATCTGTGGGATGTGACTAAAAAGGCATACTTTGAGGAAATTTTTATAGCTGTTAAAGATTTTAAATCATTGAAAAGCAATGATTTAAGTATCCCTCACAACAAATTGTAAAAATATCACAAACTGAATCAATGGAAAGTGGGAATATAAAAGAGGAAATTAAATGAAAGTGAAAACAAAAATGCCCTGGGAGAGGATGAGCACAGTCAAAAGTAAATGACTAACCTCTCTTGAAATTAATCTGGGATACAGAGAAGACTATAAATAACCAGAAGTCCAGTGGTAAAGAGCACATAATGTGGATCCTGCATTTAGTAAAAAGATAACATGGCATAATCCACAATTTTATGCCCATCAGTAGTCTTATCAAATGATATTTAAAAAGGAACTTTGCAAAACTGACACAGAAGTATCTAATTCTTAACTACTAAATAAATGGAATGTTTAATCAAAAACTTTTCCGTAAAGAACATTTTAACCAAGATGGTGCCACTGATGAATTCTGCCAACTTTGAAAGAAGCTGTATCAGTTTAATATAAATTCTTGGGTGGAAGAGAAAAAAAAGGAACAATTCTCATTGCATTTTAGGGTGCTAGGATTAACATTGATAACCAAAGCTGTCAAGGATATGATTAGAAGTGGAAATTAAGGCTAATTTCACTTATTAATATAGATTTTAACATTCTAAACAACTATTAGCAAACTAAATCCAGCAAGATGTAGTTAACAGGATAATACATCAGAATAAAGTGGAGTTCTTTCCTGGTGTGTGTGACATATAATCAACCAGTTTATCTCCTCTATTATCACAACAAAGATAAAAAAATTCATGGTCATCTCAACAGAATATCAAAGTATCTGATAAAGTTACTTATTCATGTTAAGAAAAACAGTTCTCAGCAACTAGGTGTAGAGGGGTACTTCCTGATAAAGAATATTACAGATACCTACAGGTGATATTATACTTAGTGGAAATAGACTGAATAGATTGAGAAAAGTACCTAAAAGTTTTTAAGATGAACATAAGCATGTGACAGCATCCAAATGGGTATTTAACATAGGAAATGATTTTTTACTTATTAGTCATCAGGGAAATGTGAATTAAGAGACATCCTTGGACATTCATCAATCTGACTAAGATGAAAAAGACTGATGATACAAATATTAAAGAGATACTAACAATGGAAAATCCCCTAAACTGATGATGGGCTCATAAACTGCACTTCAGAAAGCTGTTTGGCAGTATCTACTGATACTGATATGCAGTTAAGCCTTTTTCACTCTGAAAATGTAGACAAATGTACACCAAAAGTTTTGTGCAGAAATGTTTATAATCACATTAATTTTTAATGGCCAAAAATTGGAAGTAGTTACGATATCTAACAGTAGTAGAATGGGTGAATAAATTTGCTATAAATATTCTACAGCATTGGTTCTCAAAATGTTTCTCTTTCCCCACTCCTACTGATAGCATCAACATTACTAGGAGCTTATCAGAAAAGCAAATATAGGACCTCCCTGGTGGCTCAGGGGTTAAAGTCTCAGTGCTATCAAGCTATCACCAGCTACTGAGGGATGAGGCATGAATTCAATCCCCAGCCAGGGAGCTAACCCACATGGCACAGCAGACCTCTCCTGTCTGACCTCTGCTCCCCTCAGCAATGTATTTCAGTAGATCCAACTGTTCTGCTTCCCACTCTTTCTCTGGTGAATCCTCTCACCCCCTACACCTCTGGCCTATACCCCAGTTCTGTATGTATAAATAAAAATAGATATTAAAAAAAAAGTGTAAATATACCTTACTCTATCCCTACTTACTCAGGAATTCTGAACTTGGGACCCAGTAGTCTATTTTAATAAGCCTTTCATGTGATTCTGTTGTACATAAAAGTAGCAGATCTTTCACTCTGCAGCAGATTTTGGCATACTTTATCTCAAAAGGACCAGATAAACAAGGCTGTTAAGTTTTTTGGACTGTATGGTCTCAACTCTATTGTTATATTGAATAGGCAGTCATAGACAATGAATAAATGAGTGAATGTAGTGTTCCACAACGTTTGTCATACAGCAATTAAAATAAATGAACTTTAGCTGCATCCTACAATACAGACATATCTCTGAAACATGATGTTGAGCTTTTTAAAAAGCCAATGAAAAGATTACATATTGTATGATTCTATCTATATAATATTTATAAACAGGTGAATCTTATCAATGATGTTAGAAATTAAAATGATAATTAACATTTTTTTTAAAGATTTATATTTATTTTTCCATACAAGCTGAGGTGCAGGCCAGAGGTGTGGGGCGGTGAGAGGGTTCACCAGAGACAGAGTGGGGAGCAGAACAGGCAGATTGATGGAAATAAACTGCTGAGGGGAGCAGCTGGCAAGGCAGGAGAGGTCTGCTGAGCCATGTGGGAATCTCCCCCGCCAGGCGTTGAACTCGGATTGCTGCTGCTGACAGCTCCACAGTGCAGCGCTTAACCGATGCGCCAACAGGGAGAACCTGAGCTTTGAGTTTTTTAATCTTGGAATTTGAAACTTTTTGGAAAAATATTTTAAAGATTTTATTTGATTTCATCTGAGGAGACACAAATAAGACTCTAACCAAAATTTTTGGTTGCATATACTTCTTAAAACTGATATACACTATATCAAGATTTGTACAACTGAAATTATACATTCTTCGATTGTGTGGATTAGCAATTTTAAAAAGTTTATTCTCTTCAGTCTGGTAAAAGCATTTCAGTCCAGATAGTCAAATACCAATTATTTTTTGCAAGATAAACAATTATTTGTTATTTCCTAGGAGGAATATAGAACTGAAGGTATCAGCTGGCACAATATAGATTATATTGATAACACCTGTTGCATAAATCTTATTAGCAAGAAACCAACAGGACTGCTCCATCTTTTGGATGAGGAAAGCAAGTAAGTATGATTCTTTCCAATTTTGTTTTTGACCACTTGAGCTATTCATGACTTCTTAAGTCCTAAGCATTCTTCTTACATTTTCAAATAGCCAGTTTGCTCCTTCCTGCCTGTCTACCTGCCTGCCTTTCGCCCTCCCTCCCTCCCTCTTTCTCTCTCCTCCCTCCCTGCCCCTTCCTTCACTATTGAATTCACTTTTTTCCTTGAGTTTTCCAGATTTCTTCGACAGAGTCACTTTGTTATTAATTTTCTTAGAGTATTTATTTTTGTGGTGGTTTTGTGTTCCTTTCTTCTTGAATTGAGTTTTACATGTGAGATATGTTTGTATGTTTTGTATTTAGCAGGAAAAAGTAGCATGATAGATTAGTGATGTCTGTTACCACTGTGCAGGTGGTGAAGTGTCAACCTATATCTCTTATTTCCCATCCCTTGTTAACACTGTTCAGTATATCAACTTAAATATTAGCTTTGGAAATAAAGTTTCATATAGCATTCTTCAGATTGTTTTTAGTGCTCTTTAAAGTATTATTTATAGTAAATTATCCTAAGGGATGGCAAGTCTAGAATTGGAGAAATCTAAGTGATGGGGAGAGTAAAATATTTAGCAAAATATTTAGAAATTGTGTTGGATCACCTATTCCTAGCTTAATATTATAACCACTGAGCTAGGACAGAAAATATTGGAGATTTATATCTCCAATCTTATATCAGGTTTGCACTGGATAATCGAATATTTATTCTTAATCTCCAGTTTAGTTATTAATGAAATCCCCTTTACTCTCAGAATTACCTCATTTATGTATACATTATATGTCATCCTAATATATGCCATAAACACAAAATTGTTACATAGAAATATAATGTGGTAGTGTGTAAAGTATATTGAAAAGGAGACTGTTAGCACTTCTGTTGACTCTATTACTAGTCTATTTCCATCGGTTTAAATGAATTAAAATGCAGTTAACACAAAATTAATTGATTTTGTGCAGTATTTTGTAAAAGATTTTTGTATTGCTCTATATGTCCTGAAACATCCATTATTTCTTAACACTGCTTATATTACCTCTGGTGTATTTTATTTTGCAAAACTTATTAGGTGATTTTAATATTTAGTGTTGAGAACCATGTGGTTGATACTGAAATATTAACAGTTCTTTGTGTTTGAGTTATAACGTGGTAACAAAAAGGACAAGAATGTTTAAGCAGTTCAAGAAAAAGATCATATAGACAGTAAATAATGAACTTGAGATTCAAACCCTGCAGGTATTTCTAACTAATAAGCTTGTGATTTAAAGTATTATATCCTATAATACTTCATCTGTAGAGTCAGAAGTCCAGGGTTGTACCCCACCCTTATTAACTACTCTTGGCAAATCTCTTAATACTCTTGGTAAGCTCAATTTTCTTGCCTGAACATTAGCAGAAAGGGATGAAACCAATCCCCTGCAGATACCAAGGGATGGCTCAGCTAAGTTTTTTGGGAGTCAAAAATTATGTGTGACTTTTTAACAGCATGTTGGGGTGGGGGTGGGAGGCACTTGCTGGGGTGGTGGGTAGAGACGTGTGTTTGCATACCTAACCACCACATTTTTCAAGGGCAACTGTAATCTAGTCTAGAATGACGTTAGAGTTCTGGAAAGGAGAGTAAGAGCTTGAATGTGGAGATATTTTGAGGAAGGGGTAGTATTTGAAAGCAAAAGCAGACTGAAGTGACTAGTAAAATGGTAGTATTAAGAACATAGGAAAGTTAACATTTTTGTCATTCCTATAGGATACCAGCTAGCATTAGATTTTTTTTAGCACTATTTAATTCTACTAGCACTGTGATAATCAGGAAAGAGAATTACCTTAGTCATAGGTTAGATTACCATATCTAACTTTGACCCTAGGCAAACTACCTATACTTTATTAAGAATTGGTTTCTTAATCCATAAAATCTGAGTACAGTAAAGTCCAAGATATACTCTGTGATTAATGAATTTTTTTTTGAATTATAGAATAATTTTTATACATTAGACCTGGCACTTAGTGCCTTTATATTCTCATATCACTTACTTTTCATTATTTCAAATGATACTTTGAAAGATACTTGTTCTTTCCTTTCTCTGTCAGTGATACCTCCTCTTTTGAAACTCCACCCCAGCCTTTAATATCTAACTCATAATTGCCTTCTCTATTTTCTGTGAACCATTCCAATATTCCCAACCACTAGTGATTTACTTCTCTTCTGAATTTTTATATTCCTGTATTTCCTATTATGGAGTTACTTCTTAACAGATATTATTTGAATGCTTCCTGGATATGAAATGCCCATCAATGTGTAGCAGCCCATTTATACAATTTTAAATAATATTTCTAAAAATGTAGTAACTGTTATAGGTAAGAAAATCACATATTTATACACAAAGAAATAGGAAAGCAAAGAATGATTATGGATTGATAGGACCTATCCAAATTGAGAGGTTGTTCCTTTTTTGGAATTTCTTGACCGCAAACAAAATATAATTTGATTTTTATTATCCTATTGTTACTTAGCAAAGGTTCTAAAAACTGGTATAGGCTCAGCACCTCTCACTGGGCTTTGGATCTAGCCATCTACAGCCACATGTGAATAACAGGACCTTTTTTTTTTTTTTTTTTAAAGATTTATTTTTTATTTATACATACAAGCTGGGGTACAAGCCAGAGCCGTGGGACGGCGAGAGGGTTCACCAGAGACAGAGTGGGTAGCAGAACAGGCAGATCAGAACTACACTGCTGAGGGGAGCAGCGGGCGAGGCAGGAGAGGTCCGCCGCACCATGTGGGATTCTCCCGGCTGGGCGTCGAACTCGCGTCGCCGCTGCCGACAGCTCCACAGCGCAGCGCTTAACCACTGCGCCACCGGGGAGGCCCAAATAACAGGACCTTTGGTGCAGAAAACAAACAAACAAACAAATAAACAAAAATGATTTATTCTAATCAACAGGGTAGAGGGGCAGGGAGAAGGCCCATTTTACAGGATGGTGCAAAGTGGAGTTGTAGCTACAGGAGTCAGCAGGGTGTAGTAGAGGCCTGCCACTGTTACCCTCCCATGCCCTACTCCATGGATGAAGGCCCACCATAAAGCTGGCTGCCAGCTCCTACTAAAAAGAGAATGAGCGCACATGCATCACTCTCTTATTAAAGACTCCCAAAATGACTGTTGAATTCCACCCCTTACCGGCAGTCACCTCACTTAGTATCAGGGGCAGAGATCAGACCAATGCACTGTACAGGAGTCATTCCTTCTGGGTTGGGCAGTGTCCAGACAACAGGGCGCGCAGTTTGACCTCTAGTTGTGGAAGGTAAGCTCTAATACTGGGTTTTACAGTAGAGCAAAATGCAACCTAAGCTAAAGATCTGACAACTCAAGTAAATTTCTCAGTTCTGCTACTTGAAAAATGTGGGTTTGGACAAACCATAACTTTGGATCCATCATCTCTAAAATTGGAGTATTGTTGTTATGCTCACCTTTTAGTTTATGAGAATTGGATTAGATAATATAAGTAAAAACTCTTTGAAAATTGCTAAATGTGTTAGATGATACTTTTTCAAAAAGACTATGAACTGATAAATCTTTCTTTGGTGTTTTTGTTTTAATTCAGTTTTCCTCAAGCTACAAATCAAACATTGTTAGACAAATTTAAACATCAACATGAAGAGAATTCTTACATCGAATTTCCAGCTGTGATGGAGCCTGCTTTCATCATAAAGCATTATGCTGGGAAAGTAAAATATGGGGTAAAGGTCAGTAGTTTCTCATTTTGACTGTGTCTTCAGGGCAGAGTGTATTCTTAATTATATCACCATCCTTGTCATACTACCTGCTTTGTAGTTGTGAATACTCTTGATCAGTAACAATTATAAGGATACTACTAAAATTAAGACTCTACCTTTTGGTATATTACAGTGTTAGGTGATGTTTTTGTTGATTTCCCCCTATGGATAAACCTGATGTTGACTGTCTATTCTAATAGTATTTTTAGATGTGTAGGAATTGTTAGCATCAGTAGCTAATTCCATTCCACTAATTCATCTAGTTTGTTGAATTTTTGTGATCTTTATTCATGAGTTCCAACAGAGCTTAATGTCTTCATGACCCATTAGGAATTTGTGAGCTTACACTCCTAATGTAGGTATTGAAAGTCTTAAATCTGTAGAAAAGAATTTTGGTATTTTTCTCCATTTCTTATTTTTCATAGATGAGCCCATTACTTTTTTTCAAGCTTTGTTTGTTTATTTTCTTTATTGTGATACCATTGGTTTACAACACTGTATATGATTAACGGGATAGGTTTTATTTATTTCTGATTTATTTTACTACCTCACCCCTTCATCAAAACACACACAATTCTTTACCTTAGCCCATTGGGCTCCCTCCCCAATGTTCTTCCTATCTCTGCTCTTCCTCCCTCTAGTGGCCTCCGTTTTCTAGGGTTTGTTTTCATTTAGTTTTGTCAGTTCTTCTTTTCTTTTCCTTTCTGTATTCCACGTATGAGTGAAGCCTGCCACTTAAAAAAGTTTCCTAGGGCCTCCATGGTGGCGCAATGGGTTAAGTCTCAGCACTATGAAGATATCTGCAGCCACTGCTGCACAAGTTTGATCCCCAGCCAGGGAGCGTCCCACGTGGCACAGCAGACTTCTGCTTTGCCCGCTGCTCCCTTCAGCAGTATACTTCAGTAGATCCACCTGTTCTGCTCCCCACTCTGTTTCTGGTGAATCCTCTCACCCTCCACACCTCTGGCCTACACCCCAGTTCTTGTATGCATAAATAAATCTTTTTTAAAAAATTTTTTCTAAGCAAGGTAATGATATGAAGAATAGCATAGCAATGTATTTTGTACTGGCTAAGAGTCATATTTAAAGTTCAGTCATTCACTTATCCATGTACAGATTCACTCATACAGGAAGTATTTATTAAGCATAGTATGTGTCAGACATTGTAATTGGTATTTGGAATGATCTAGTGATAAAGAAGATAAATATGATCCTGGCTCTCTATATATTTATATACATATGTCTACCTAAATGTATATATACTATACACACAGACATATATGTGTGTATATGTATATATAGTAAATGGGACTATGTGCTATATGTAATGAATATGTTCTGTGAGAGAGAGTTGTGAGATAGTGGATTTTGAATTTGTATGTCCATGCACATCTCTCTCTCAGAAACTTAAATTTTGAGAACTGACCTGAAATAAATGTTACCTTGGTGAGGATTTGGGGTGGTGAATATTCTAGGCTATCAAATAGGAAAGAGCTTGATAGGTTGAAATAATTGCAGGCCATTGTTACTAGATTGTAGTGAGTAAGGGAGATAGCATGAAATGAATTGAGATGATGGAGAACAAGTTAATTCTTCAGCACCGTAGACCAACTTGAAGGAATTTGGTTTTTATTGAAGTTGTTGCAGGAAGCCGTAAAGAGTTTAAGTATTGACTATATATTGTGTTTTTGAAAGATTGCTTTGATTACTTTGAGGAGAAGGAATAATAGAAGGTAAGAGTAGAAGCGAGGATATCAACTAGGTAACTTTTATGAATAGTTGAGGTTTGACATATTCAGATAAACTGAACCACAGGGGTGGCAGTAGAAATGAAAGAGAGCTAAATGATTGGTATATATTTTGGAGGTACAATCAGTAGATCTTATTGATGGATTCAATAAGGTAAGTAAGTGATTTCTGAATAGAGCTGATGGATAAATTTGATGTGCTTTTTCCTAAAATGGTAAAGACAAGAAGGAGCATGTTTTAAAGCAAACATTAAGAATAACAGAGAATATAATGGTGTTTACCAGTACTAGGGAGTGGGAAAATTGAGGAGATGTTGGACAAAGGATACAAGCTTGAATTTGGAGAAAGTAAATTCAGGGGCTACAATAGAAGGCATTGTGATCTTAACAATCCTATATATATAGCTAAAATCTGTAAAGAGACCAGATCTTAAATGTTCCCACTACAAAAAAGAAATAACTAAAATACTGATGGAAGGCCTCCCTGGGTGACATAGGGGTTAAGCCTCAGTGCTATCACCACTGTGACCTGAGTTCAGTCCCTGGGAACTAACCCATAGCACAGCAGACCTCTCCTGTCTCACTTCCTGCTCCTCTTAGCAGTGTTTTTCAGTAAATGTGCCTGTCTGTTCCCCACTCTGTCTCTGGTGAGTTCTCTCACTCCCCTCACCTCTGGCCTACACCCCAGTTCTTGTACAAAATAAATAAATATTAAAAAAAATACTGATGGAGATGTTAGCTAATGCTAAGGTGGTAATTACATCATAGTATATAAATGTATCAAATCAACATGGTATAAGCCTTAAACACGATGTTAATGTTAATTATATCTCAATAATTTTTTAAAAAGAATATGGTTTAACACAAAGCAAAAATGTCTTGATCTATAAAATCATATAGTGTGGTGCTTGAAGTGCATAACCTCAAGTATGCAGATTTCTTTCATGCCTCTTCCCAGCTCATTCTTCCCCATCTAAAGGTAACTACAATCCTAATTTTTAGCCTTTGTTTCACTTGTTATTAAATATCAGATAAATGAAATCATACAGTATAAACTTTTTGGTCTGTGATTATTCATCTGTAAAATCAGGTAGCATGAAAGTAAAAGTAAAAGGATGGGAAAAGGATATAAGATGCAAACACTAACTGAAAGAAAGCTTATGTAATTACATTCTCAGACACATATATCCACCTAACCACTTGATGTCTATATGCATAGTGATTGTGAAGTACTGTGTTTGAACTTCACTATACTCTGTGACTCAATTTCCTCATCTATAAAATAGGAAATGATATTTACCTCAAGGGGTTGTTGGAGGATGAAGTGAGATTTAATGAGACAAAATGTGTAAAATGCTTAAAAGGGTGCCAAACATAGTAACTTCTCAATAATTGTTACTTGCTGTTATTATTATCAATACCACCTCAAACGTCACTTGGCAAACAGATCTTTTGATTCTGATTTTCTATCCCCGAACCTTTTTCTCGTTTTCTTCGTTATTAGTAATAGTACTTACAGTCACTTAATTATTCAAATCTGAACATAGACATTAACCTAATTCCCTCATTCTTTGACCATTCTCAAATCCACAAATGAGTTCTTTGCTCTTAACTCAAAACATATCCCAAATAACTATTTTCCCTTTTTACTGTTAATCACCAACATGATCCATGTCATTGTTCTCTCTTATCTGGACTGTTGTAATAGTTTCCCTTTTTCCATTCTTTGTAGAATTTATTCCTTTTCTAGCAACTAGTGTTGTTTCTAAAACACCAGTTAGCTCATGTTATTTCTCTCCAGTGACTTTCATTTACACTTGAATAAAATCCAAGCTTCCAATTATTATTTATTTGCCTACTATTTCCCTATTCTCATCATTGCTCAGAATACTCCAGTCCATGTTCCTGTTGCTTTTCTCTTGTCTAACTCATAGGTAGTAGCTATTCTGTTTTGCTTGGAATGTTTTCTTATGTCTGACTCCTTTTTGCTACTCAGTTCTTTTGTCATGTTATGTGATACCCCACTTAGTGTTCAATAAGCTGCAATAGAATTGTGACTATTCATTCTTATTTAAGTGTAGTAAAGGTTTTAATCGCTTTAGTGTTAGATGGGATTTTATAGAAGTTATCTGATTTGTTTATTTACCTAGAACAGAAATCTCTTGTCCTTTTTAGCTGTTCAGACACCCATTATCATATTGTTAATTATTTCCAAAAATAACACCAGTAATTTTTTAATATAGGATTTCCGGGAAAAAAATACAGATCATATGCGTCCAGATATTGTAGCTCTTCTGCGAAGCAGCAAGAGTGCATTTATCTCCAGCATGATTGGAATTGATCCTGTAGCTGTTTTCCGATGGGCGGTTCTTCGGGCTTTTTTCAGAGCCATGGTTGCTTTCAAGGAAGCTGGGAAAAGACACACTCAGAGAAAAACTGGTAAGCAGTAGATGCTAGTATTCTACCATGCGCCATCTTTTAATTTTTACTTCTATTTTTCTACAGGGAGCAGAGACATAATAATTTTGTTCTGTTTTGTTTTCTGATACTGCAGCATCATGTTTTAGACCTAATGAATTGAGTGGATTTTATATGACTAGTGAACGTGTGATGAATGGATTGGTACATTTTTATTAATAAATACAGATGGGAATAACCTGGTATAAGTAGGTAATCAGTGAGACACTGGTATAATTTTTAAACAAAAAGTGAAATGATAATCATTTAACTGCATAAAATTTAATATTGATATCTTTCTCTATTTTCTTCTTATGCCATTGTTTTTACTATATGACAGAAATCAGGAGACGGAAAATTTAGGATGGAGATGTGTAGTGTAGTGGAGATAATCAGCTGTCATGTCTTAATTATGTGACTATTAACAGTTTTTCTTGTACTATCAATACTAGCTTTAAAATTATAAGGGTAAAATTAGATAATGTATATGAAATATCTGTTTATGAAGTGCTTTTTTGGCCACTTATCCTTAACTCAGTTCTCGGATTTTACTTGGAAATTTACAAATTGAAAAGAGCCAGACACTTTTTCTATGTATCTCTCAAATAATAAAATATCCCATTTCACCTTGTGTGGGAGGGCATCTTTATAAGTACTTGTTACTTACTGAAAACTACATTGTTGCTTGTTGTAGCTCTAACCATAAATAGACCATTGTCACATGGTGAGGATTTTCTAATATGTACGTAATTGCTTAAAATAATTTTTTTCTGCTCAGAAAAACTTCAAGAGAAGTACATTAGGACACACCTGTGCTCTAAGACTCCCAGATTTACTTATATAGGTTTTAGCATGTGCACTAGCAGTATCATTTTAAGTTTAGCTTTTTAATATTTCAAATGAATAATGTATTTGGGAGATTATATTTCTAAGATGAGAGGCCAAAAGCAGTTGAACTTGATTTCTGTATTTCAGGTTATAATGAGTAGTAAACTCTAGTCTTTGTAGATAAGGAGAATTACAGTGTTTTGGCAAGTAAAAAGAGTATCTCAAACATGCTTTTTTACCTTTTACAAAG
This sequence comes from Scalopus aquaticus, assembly GCA_004024925.1. Taxonomy (NCBI): domain Eukaryota; kingdom Metazoa; phylum Chordata; class Mammalia; order Eulipotyphla; family Talpidae; genus Scalopus; species Scalopus aquaticus. The sequence continues at coordinate 119,235 of PVIJ01003055.1, read as the reverse complement.
TTATTTCTAAAAGACTATAGAAAGCCTTAAAGAAAAGCTTTTTGTTTTAAGGTGTATTCTTATTTATTACACTGTATTCATCAGTTTGAATATTATAAGTATACTCTCTAAGATAGAAATGACTAAGAGACTTTTCTTGTTATTATTGAATATATTGCTCTTCGTAAAGGTTATTCCCATTGTTATATGCTCCTTTGGCATTTAAAATATTATCTGTGAATGTCAGTGTAAATGTGTTATTATCAATTAGTACAATAATGTACATTTTTATTAAAGATCAACAAATTGAACCTGTATCATCTCTATTTCCATACTTTCTAGATAGTTTATCTTTCTGACTAGCATAGACTTTCCATCTAATAAAGTCTTTTTGAGAACTCTTATTCTAGGATATGTACAAAACAAAATGTATATATAGCTCAGTGAAGTAATACAAATGAAAATACCCAGGAACCTACCACCTAGGTTGAGAACTAGAAGGTAAACATCTTCTAGAAGTTCTAGCTAGAAGTTCTGTTTGGATAATTTTTTTAGATTTTTAGATTTCACTGTTTTAATCAAGATAAACTGTAGTTCATTTGCGTTTTGAGGCAATAACTGAGCTTGTTATGGGGAATAATTATTTGTATTACAGATTTAAAGTGCAGCATTTCAATACAAACAGTATTTAAATACGTATGTAGTGTGTGTGTGTGTATGGTATATAATAGTCATACCATATATATGGTATATAATAGTTATACCATATAGAGAGAGTATATAATAGAGAGAGTATATAATAGGCATACTGTACATTAGGAAGCAAAATTCATCACCTACTGTCTTCTGGTGGGTTTAGGATAAATGGATACCATAAAATTAGAACAGTATAACATCACAAATGAAAACTATCAGAATAACTGTGAAAGTGGGTTAAAATAGATTCAGAACTTTTATAGTGATCATAAATAGTATGTGAATATATCAGAGTTAACATGAATTAGTGATTATTTAAGCTGAAACAGAAAATATAGAAAACAGAAGGTAACCACGTTCAAATCTTAAATGAGAGTAAGAGGTTAAAGATAATACTTATAATGAAAAAAGAAGATATAGTCTACAGATATATAGGAGATTTTAACTTTGAGAGTATCAGTACAAAAAATTTCAGTGTACTTTTAGCTAATTGCTAACAAACACACTGATGGTGAGCCAGAAAGTCCTGGATTTTCTCAAGGAATTATCTGACATTTCTGTTTCTTCATTAAGCTGCATATTCATGAGAATCTAGATAGCCATGCACATGTGTAGGACTCTGTCCATGCCCAGGGCTCTGTGCATACTCAGGAAATACCTGAGAAGATCTTGACCTCTCACCTCTGGATAACTTCAGGCTCTGTACAAGCAGGAAGTGAAGGCAAGGCAAGAGTCACAAGCTATCTCACTGTGTATTGAAGGTGTGCCCCACTTGGCAAAGACTGGGAGATTTATTGGTGTTGGGCATGTAAAAAATATCTGTCTTTAGTTATCAGCTGATCACCAAGCTAACTTATTGAGCAGATACCTACATAGCAGTGTAACAAAGAACAGGAACTTTACAATATTAGTTCAGAAAATTCCTAAACAAATAGCAGCAATTATAAGACATAGCAAACCCTGGGAGAAGGGAGAATCTGATTTCCAGAGTTCTATGTCTGAAGTTCTATACAAAACTGAGGCTTGCAAAGAAACAAATGTTGATCGATGTATGGGAAAAAAGGAATCACTTGTACAGAGCCTGAAATTATCTAGAGGTGAGAGATCACTCTCTTTGAGGAAGATCAGATATTTAATTGACTAGATAATCTTTAAGCTATTTTAAATATGTTCAAATCTGAAGGATTGAAGAACTAAAGGAAAGTAGGAGAAAAATGTCTCATCAGATAGCAATTGTGTGTACGTGTGTATAAATTTTGAAGTGGGAAGAAAAGTACTATTTAAGGGTCCCTAAAAGATAGGAGAAAGCAGAATCAGTGAATATGAAGAGATCAGCTGAGATTATTCAGTCTAAGGGAGAGAAAAAATTTAAAAAATTGAACAGAGGTTCTAAACAAGTTGGACACTATAAGCATACTGATTTTGGGAATTCGGGAGTAAAGGAGAGAAAAGGGTAGAAAGGATAGTTCAAGACATAATGGCCAATGTGTCTTAAATTTGATGAAAAATTTATATATGCACAAAGCTCAACAAACTAAGGTTAGGGAATTCAGATCAAAACTTAGATATATCATAATTAAATTGTTTCAGAGATAAAGAATATTGAAAGCAGCAAGAATAAGTGATTCATCGCATATAAAGTATCAGTTGTAAAGATTAACAGAAATCACTGAGGCTGAAGGGCTGACATATTCAAGTGCTAAGTGAAGAAAAGTCTGATAATGAATTCTCTATTCAGTGAAGCTATCCTTCAAGATGATAGTAAAATTAAAACTCTTGGGTAAACAAATCTGGAGCAAGTGTTACTAGCAGATCTTTCCCACAAAAAATTACCAAAGGAAGTTCTTTTGGCTGAAATGAAAAGACAGTAACTTTAAAGCACATGAAATAATGAAGAGCACCATTATGGGCAACTATGCTATTAAATATAAAGGATAGTATAATTTTATTTTTTACATTTGGTAGCTTATAGACTATTGAAATTAAGAAGTTTTTAATCCATACTAGATTTTATAGGTTACAATGTTAATTAGAATTAAAAAATAACCAATTAAAAAAATAGATAATGGGAAAAAATAAAATAGTATACTAGAAAACATCTCTTTAATACAAAAGAAGACAGTATTGAAAAGAATAATACAACAGAAACAATTTTCTATACATATGTGGAAATTAAACAACATACTTTTAAATAACCAGTGTATCAAAGCAGAATTCACAAGGGAAATTAGGTTTGAGATGAATGGAAGAAAATATGTACTAAACCTTTAGGAATACAGTTAAAATAATGCATAGAGGGAAGTTTATAGTTTAATTAACTTCTATTAAAAAAAGAAGGCAAAAGATCAGTAACTTCAACTCTACCCTTATGATTCTAGGGGAAAAAAAGAGCAAACTAAATCTAAAACAGGTGTAGTAAGGACACAACAAAGAGTAGAGCTGAAATAAGTGAAATATAGAAAATGATAGAGAAAACAAAGAAGTTCAAAAGTTGGTTATCTGCAAAGATAACCAAAATTGACAAATCCCAACTAACCAAGTACAGACTAGTCTGATGTCCAAGCATCTTTCTCCAAGCAGCCTATCAAAGTGGGGACTGTTTATTTATTTATTTATTTATTTATTTATTTATTTATTTATTTATTTATTTATTTATTTATTTATTTTTACATACAAGCTGGGGTACAGGCCAGAGGCGTGGGGCGGCGAGAGGGTTCACCAGAGACAGAGTGGGGAGCAGAACAGGCAGATCAGAAGTACACTGCTGAGGGGAGCAGCGGGTGAGGCAGGAGAGGTCTGCCGCACCATGTGGGATTCTCCCCGGCCAGGCGTCGAACTCGCTTCGCCGCCGCTGCTGACAGCTCCACAGCGCAGCGCTCAACCGCTGCGCCACCCGGGAGGCCCAAAGTGGGGACTATTTATAGCAATGAGAATAGATTATTTTTATTGAGGCAGGTTTTGACTATAGGTGATGGTAATACTTGTCTCTTTTTGAAAAATAAACATTTGCAACTATGGACAGTTCATCAATAAATGAAATAGTGTTTTATGAGATAACTTTTTTATTATCCTCTATGATTAAAATGCAAACTTATGTTATTAAAACCTACTATTTCTGTGTATATTATTATCTAGTGTTATAGTATCAAAATATTCCATTCCTTAACTAAAACGTAGATGCCTGTTCTCTTATAGAAATCCAGTGCCATGCAAGTTGACTAAAAGATGCTTTCGCAAACTTCTCTTAGTTACTCTACCTGTTTATTTAAAATGATCTGCCTTGAGAACTATCCATAAATAGTACCTCATTCCTAATTATACAGTACATATGCACTAGTGGAACAGTAATTTATTGTGTATGTATTGCTTAATTTGCTTATATCTGTTGTTAAACTATTTACTTCTTTTCAACTCAAACCTGTATAAATTTGTACTTGATGTCCTCACTGTAGAGGTGTTCTCTTAGTAAATGATATTCAACTCCCCTCAAACCTGCCAAACCTGTATTCTCTCTTCAATCCATTTACTACTAATATTTATGGTACTGACATCTGCAATTGCTCACTGTTTCAGTAGCACTAATCTATCATGCTTTTCTTCTTGATCTTTCAACATTGATACACTTGTTGGAATTCCTGCAAGTGTGGTTAGTTGCAAGATTTGTGAAATTGTTTTAACTTTTGGTAAATTGTTTTGGGTATATATTTCTTTGGAATTCCATCCGTGTTCCTTCCATTGTTGCCAACTATGCTAATTATATTTCAGATCTATTAAAAATTAGTTAATTAAAGAAAAAACTAAATTACACAATTTTGAATTTTTCTAGGATTTTAAATTGGAAATTTTTAGTATGGTATTAACTCAGAACAATGAATACTGAAAAGAGCACTCTAAATTCTTAAAAAGCACCTGCCTTTTTTTTCTCTATTATTGGAAGAATCATTCACATTTTACTCCTAATACTTTGATATATATTTTTCAGATAGTTGGCAGCATTGTTCTTGATTCTCTCTATTGGTTTGGGCTTATATAATGTCTTTTTCTTTCTCCATTTTTTGTTTTTCTTATGCTTCCTAAGGACATGATGATACAGCGCCATGTGCAATTTTGAAAAGTATGGACAGTTTTAGCTTTCTCCAACACCCAGTCCACCAGAGGAGCTTAGAGATTCTGCAGAGGTGCAAGGAAGAGAAGTACAGTAAGGCTGTAAATCCTGATAAACTCTGTGTTGTCTCATATCCATTTGGAAATGGTAACCAGGAGCATTCTACACCAGGGTGGGAAATGAATTGCATAAACAGTGTGACTTCCATAATCCTATAACATGATTACAATTAGTCTCAGGATATTTCCATCGAAACTTAAGTTCTTTCTTTTGAAAATGTTCTTGTTACCTGTGCTTTTAACTTGAATGACTCTCCTAGTTGCCCATGATCCTTGAGTTGTTAATTGCACTTGGTTACAGATTCTAAATTGGTTTCCATTTTTGTCTGTAAAGTATCCAAGTGATGTGTAAAAGTGAATAATACTTTTTTTCCTTCCTTATTTTCTATGTTTTAAAGATTTTTTTGAGGTGCGAGATAAGCTGTATGCAAAGCATACAGTTTGGTAACTGTACCTCTGAAATTATCACCACAATCAAGTTAACACTGTCAACAGTTTCTTCTGCCCCTTTCTATTTCTAGCTGATTTTTATGCTTCGGCTTAAATTTCAATATCAACAACACTGTTTTCGTGTATCATTTGGTAAACCCACTTAATTTGATTATACTTCTTTCATCAAACTTTTCTATATCTGGAAAAAAGCAAAGCCTGACTGTAATTTTCATTGTTTTGGCTTAAAGAACAGTGACAGAATCATGATAGGTGTTTTTATTCTTAATTTTTATTTTTGAAGTAAAATCGGTGTAAGTGCCCTTGGTCTCCATCTCCTGTCTTTCTGTTTGTGATACTCGTTTTGCATGAAAATGGGTTGTTTTCTTATTGTGAGATTATAGTTATTTACCTATTGTTATATTGAGAATAAAGCAATGGCCTGACTGCAATTTGCATGTAATAGACCTAAATTACTTAATATTATGTTCTGAACTTATTAAAAATCACCACAGATTAAATTTGCTAATATTACTTATGCAGTTAAAATTTTATGACATTTAGTACCCAATTGTTAATGAAAGAATATATGTAGAATTCCTAAAAGCAAATGTGTGTTCATTTCTTTTTTTCTTCATTACTTTTGCCATTATGAGTTTTGAAAAATATTATTAAAAATATTATTTTAGAAAGACCAATGGTAAGTATTTCATCTAAAAAAGACAGCCATAAATGTTAAGTCTTAAGTATTGCTTTTGTTTTTGGATGGTGTACATATACTTATTTTAATTATTCATTTTCCTTACGTAAATTTTTAATCCATGGAACATTACTTAAAATAGTCTACAGAGGACCATGGAGATGGGTCACGGGTGAATTGGTGGTGGGCTACCCAAGGGGAATACAAAATGTAAAAGACATAAATAACAAAAAAATAATAATAATAATAATAAAAAAAAGAAACAGAAAAAAAATAATGAAATAGTCTACAGATCTTCTTTTTCCCCAAGCTTAAATGAATTTTTTTTTAACTTTTAAATATTTGCAAGTGCTTTCTTTGCTTTGTTAATTTTCATGACTCTCAGATTGACAACTCCAGGCCTGAATGTATTACTTAGTATATATGGGTCCAGAACAGGAAGGTTGATATTATATTTCATCATAGAGTACATGAGAAAATTGTAAATTTATTGCTGTTCACAATGCAAATTTATTTCTACATTGTGGAAATTGGAGCTTTTCTGTTATTTTAGATGGCTTATGCCATTTTGTGTTATAGTACTATCAATAATTAAAATTTTTATAACAAGTTTTCAATTTAATTTTGAGATATTATTTTTAAAAACCAGGGATTTCCCAATTTTAGGTAATGGCGAATTGGTGAGGGGATTGAAATCTCCCACAGATAGCAATGTTAAATCTAGAAATAATTTTTAAAATTATGAACTGTTTGAAAACTTTGGGAAAAGACCAAAAGAAGCAGAAACCAAAGAAAACCAAGAAAGACCAAAAGAAGCAGAAAAGAGTTTATGCTTTAAAATAAGTTAAGCAGTGAGAAAGAACTGTGAATTTGTGACTTTTTGCAAAGATGCTCCCTAACTTCCTTAGCTCCAGAGATTAATACAGAACATAGCCGTACTTGTTTGAAGTGACAGCAGCTTGGAATTTAGGAGGATAATCATGAAATTTATAGAGCAACCAAGGGGCTAACACATAAAGTTTTAGTATGAATTCTGCCTACCATACCCAGCTGCAGCAATGAGTATACAGTGTACACTGTAGGAGCCTTGCCAGAAGAACAGTATAAACCAAGTAGAATATGACCTTTAAAAGACACAACTGTACTTGGTGATACTTGCAAGTTTGCTGCTTTTTTGACTGAGGGCCTTTTTTGTACCAGTCCATAGATCCTGTGTGTTGGGGTGGGGTTGCGTGAACCAAATATTCTTGCCTTTTTTGGAATCCCTTAAGGAGAACAGAAGAAAGAGGAGAAAAATAGTTGAAGAAATGGTGGCTAAAAACATCATATTTGGTTAAAACACTAGCTTAAAGGTCCAAAAGTATCTGTGACCTCCAAGCACAATAAATACAAAAAGTTAGGCACATGATAGATAAACTTTTCAAATGCCAAAGATGAAAAAAAAATCTTGAAAGCAGATAAAAGAAAATGTGGTATCTTAAAAACAAGAGATAATGATATGAAAACTGACTTTGCATTAAAAGCAATGGAGGCTGAAAGATGACCCCAAAATCATAATTAAAATGAAAAAGTAAAACCCGAAAAACAACTTTCCTGCAGAATTTCCATTTTTAGTCTGGATCCAGATAAGTAAATTGTTAGAAGAAAAATGAGCAGACTTTAGAAGAACACAACAGGATGCAGTTGTTAGCTTCTATAATGTATCATCCACACTATCCAGTTATCATTTAGCCAAAGTGTCCTTCAAAAATGAGACTAAAGTAAAGATGTTTTCGGATAAACAAAATCAGGGAAGTTGTCATCATAATATGTGTTCTATAAGATATGATAGTGGAAATTCTTTAGACTAAAATAAATGACACCAGATGGTAACTTGGATGTGTAGTGGGGGGCTGAACAGTAAGTATTTCAGGTTTTATGGGTCATATGGTCTGTTGAAACAACTCAATTCTGCTATGAAAGCAGTCATAGGCATTACATAATTTTTTTTTTAAGATTTATTTATTTATGCATACAAGCTAGGGTACAGGCCAGAGGCGGGGGGCGGCGAGAGGGTTCACCAGAGACAGAGTGGGGAGCAGAACAGGCAGATGGACGGAAATACACTGCTGAGGGGAGCAGTGGGCAAGGCAGGAGAGGTCTTGCTACTTCATGTGGGAATCTCCCTGCTTCAAACTCGTGTCGCCGCTGCCGTCGGCTCCACAGCGCAGCGCTTAACTGCTGTGCCACCAGGGAGGCCTGACATTTACATAAATTGATGAGCATAGTTATGTTACAATAAAACTTTATTATGGACACAAATTTAATAAAATTTTAACATCACAAAAATTTTCCACAAAATAATTTTCCATTGTTTATTTTTCTTATCTGTTTAAAAATGTAAAAAACATTGTTACAGATCATACAAAAAAAGGCAGTGGGTTTGATTTAGATATGAGCTTTAGTTTGCCAATCCAATAATTATTGGAAGGAATAGAGACCGGAAAAAATAAATATGTATAAAAAATAATTATAAATATTTTCATTCCTTTTCTTAATTTCATTTAAAAGTTATATAAATTTTTAATGTAAAAATTATGTCATTGTTTTGGTAATTCAAAATATGTCTACAAGCTCTGATACTCCTCCCTTCAAAGGGCCTGTGCTGTATTTAGGGACTCACTTCTAACAAGTGGAATGTGACAGGAATGACATTGTATGATTTTCAAGATTAGATGTTAAAAGTATTGTCACTCTTCATTTTCATTTCTGGTGTTCCTACCGCTCCTCAGTGACTTTTTTTTTTTTTTAAAGATTTATTTATTTATGCATACAAGAACTGGGGTGTAGGCCATAGGTGTGGGGGGTGAGAGGATTCACCAGAGACAGAGTGGGGAGCAGAACAGGCGGATCTATTGAAGTACACTGCTGAGCAGAGCAGTGGGCCAGGCAGGAGAGGTTTGCTGTGCCATGTGGAAAGCTCCCTGGCTGGAAATTGAACTCGTGCTGCAGTGGCTGCGGACAGCTTGATAGTGCTGAGGCTTAACCCTTTGTGCCACCAAGGAGGCCCTTGTTTTTGTTTTTGTCTGTTTCTTGCTTTATTTTATCTTGTATATATGAGTGAGAGCATACATCACTTGTCTTTCTCTACTTATTTCACTTAGCATAATCCATTCAAGATTCACCCATATTGTCACATATGGCATTAATTCATCTTTTTTTCATAGTTGAGTAGTAATCCATTAGGTTCCTTTTTATAGTTCCCCATTTTTCTCCTGTGGATATCCTGTTAATGCATATTCTACGTTGTCACTGAGCATCATGACAACTATTTTAAGATCTTTTATGTAAAATCCAACATGTGGGCCATCTTGGGACTTTATGCTTTTGAAATAAGATCAGGAAGAGAGGTGTACAGGACTTCATTTTCTCATTTTAGTGATCAGTTGCAATTGTTCATGTACAATAATACACCTTCAGTGTTTAAATATTTAATAGTTGATGTTAAAAAGTCACTACAAAGAGGGAAATAAGGAAGTAAAATAATATGTAAAGACAGACTACCCTAAAAGAAATACCCTATTGTATCTGTAGGCAAGATGGTTGAAGAAAGAGAAAAAAATTCCTGTGAGCACTTTATGGTGTAGAAGAGTTTAAGAACATGAATCCACTCGAGCAAAGCACAAATTTGTGACACTCAAGTACTATGCTTATATTGGAAATAGAAATATTCCTACTAAAAGAACTAGAGGCACAAAGCCACACCATATAAGAGCTCAAAAAACAGAGGAAACATAGTTGAAAATTGAGTTACTAATATTGAAGAAAGTCCTGTGATTACTATGTTTCAATATGCAGAAGAAAATGAATATGGAGGACAGAAAATGATAATTTGTCATAAGGGTTAATTGGTACCCATGAATTAGGAACTGAATAAAATGAGAACAATGCATTTAAATATGTAAGAGAATGAGTTTGCTCAAACTTCTAGTTGAAACTTTTTTTTTAATCATGTGGTTTATATTTCTAGTAACACTTTTTGTGATTTTGGACATACGTTTTTAAGTTCTTTATGCAAAAAAGAACTTAAAAATGAAATTGTTTGGTCACATGGTAACTGTGTTTAATTTTTTAATGAACTGCTACAGTTTTCCCAAATGAACATGTGACATTCAGCAGTATATGAAAAGTTCCAGTTTTTCTATGTTTATAACAACAACTTAGTATTTTTCTTTTTCACTATAGCTATCCTATGCCTTGATGTGGTTTCTCTTCGAATTTTTAATTTGTGTTTTTTAAATAATTAAGAATGTTCAGCATCTTTTCATGTGCTTATTGGCCATTTGCGTATTGCTTTGAAGAAATATTCAGTCAGATCCTTTACACGTTTTTTTTTTAAAACTTGTCTTTATTATTCATTTGCAAGAGTTCTTTTTATATTCTGAACCCAAGTTTCATATCAGATAATTGAATTTCAAACATTTTCCACCTTCTGTGGTTGTCTTTGTACTTTCTTGATATAGTGTCTTTTGAGTGTCCTTTGAAAACAAAAATTTTTAATTTTGATGATGTCCAGTTTATCCATGTTTTTCTTTGGTTGGTTGTGCTTTTGGTGTCATTACTAACCATTGCTTAATCCAATGTTAGGAAGATTAACTTTCGTGTTTTCTTTTTCAGAATCTTATGCTTATATCACATATATTTTGGTTTTGATCTGATTTAATTCTTTTTCATGTGGATATCTCATTCTCTCAGCACCATTTGTTGGAAAGATTATTCTCCTATTGAATTTTGTTTGCACAGTTGTCAAAAATCAGTTGAATATAAATGGAAAGGTTTATTTCTGTACTTTCTGTTCTTTCCCCTTTCATTATCTGTTCATGTATTTTTATGCTGGTACCAAAATAATCCTCTGTAAGTTTCAAATTTAGAAAGAGTGGATCTTTCAACCACTTTTTTCTTTTTCAACCTTATTTTGCTATTCTGGCTCCTTGCATTTCCAATTTAATTTTAGGATCATCATCATATTTGTTTCTACAAAAAAGGAACTTAAATTTTAATAGAAATTACATTAATCCATTGATCAATTTGGGGAGCATTACCATTTTAATTATTACATCGTCCAGTTCTTAAGCATGGATGACATTTTATTTAGTTATCCTTCAACTTCTTTTAATGATATTTAGTAGTTTTCAGTGTTGACATATTATACTTATTTGTTAAATTTATCATATCATATTTTGTTATTAATGCAGTCAAGCTTTCATTTGAAGGTTGTTTATTGCTATTATGTTGATGTACAATTGAATTTTGGATATTAATTTTTTTTTAAGATTTATTTATTTATGCATACAAGCTGTGGTACAGGCCAGAGGCATGGGGCGGTGAGAGGGTTCACCAGAGACATAGTGGGGAGCAGAACAGGTAGATCAACAGAAATACACTGCCGAGGGGAGCAGTGGGCGAGGCAGGAGAGGTCTGCCACGCCATGTGGGAATCTCCCAGGCCGGGGGTTGAACACGCGTCACCGCTGCCAACAGCTCCACAGCCCAGCGCTTAACCACTGCGCCACCAGGGAGGCCCCTGGATATTGATTTTATATCTTGTAGTTTGCTGAATTCATTCATTAGTTTAGTTTATGGATAACTTTTCCTTTTTCCTTTTCACTGTGTTTACCTGTATTAATTATTCGTGTGTTTATGTTAATGCAAATTGATAGCCTTATGCTTATAGTTTCCATGTTCATTTCATTGTTTGAATAAGATTATGACTTTAGAAATATTGGTAATCCTAAAGAAATCAGTTTGTTTTCTTTGAGTCTCATTGTCTTTATCTGTAATTTTAATTGATCTCTAAATTCATAATCTGATGTTAGTAATTTATTTCAGAATAATGATGTAAATCATTATTGGAAGTTTTATAATATTATAATCATATCAGAAGTTTTTTTATATTTTAGAATCAACCTGTGAAAGTCTTCATATATGTTTTCACTCCTCTTAAGTTATTAGCATGCAACCAGAGGGAACCCAGAGGCCCCAAATTATTAAGGGGTGCATATTCTGATAGATCCAGCCATCTGTGTGAACAAAGACAATGGAAGCAGACTCATAGTGTCATAGATCTTTAATTGAATTAGTGTGCACAGAGAAGAGTAGATATTCCCAGGAAAAGTTTCCCAATAAAACCCTCAAAATTTACCCATTCTCATGTGGGAAAATGCCCAGTCAAACAGGGTTGGCCTAAATTGGGGCTGCTGCGGCCCAAAAGCTTGCCTCAAGTCTAAGATTCCTTCTGGTGGGGAACAGCAAGAATTGAATCCAAACTCTTCTAGATCTTCAGCCCAGTTACCTTTGCATTTCCTAAAAAGAACTTATTATTAAATTCCCTAATTCATTGTGGGCTGAGTCAGATTTATAAGAGATAGCCACGGAATTATTTACATGTTTTTAACATTTAACTAATATTTACTATTGAAGTATATAATTTTCCTTTGTCCTGAAAAATTATCATATATTTAGTTTTTCTCATCGATTTAAATATTTCCGCTTTTTATATGCTAGGTATAACCAGGAAAAATCCCAGAACACCTCTTTCTGATCTCCAAGGCATGAATACTCTAAATGAAAAAAACCAACAGTAAGTATGTTTGATTTGTGTTTACAAGGAAATATAGAAGAAATAATTAATAGCACTTCTATTAATGCTTTTGTAGCTTTAAAAATATGAGGAAATCAGCTCTAATTGGCTTTTTATTTCTTAGCAATTTTATAAAAAATAAGTTAATAGGGTTAGAGTTAATAAAACTATTAAGACTAAATTATCTAAGTCGCCTCTGATAAAATGCCTATACAATTTATAAAATGGTTTGGTTTTAAAATGAACTCATGTATTTTATTTTCTGAGACCCTTGTATTTTATGCTTTTTGCAAAACTCAAGGGTTATTTTTTGTGTGTGTGTGTAGAAATCTTACTTGTAAGTAACAATTAAGTTGTTTGATTATATCTAAGCTCTAATACCTTTTCTTAGTGTGATCACCAAAGCTTATATTGTATTATTTTAAATGAAGAAATCTTGAATGAAATTGGTAAATAATAAATGATATTCTGAGTTATTAATAAAGTTTCTTTGTCTTTTACACATATTATATTATAAAAATTGTACTGTATTTGAGCAAAAGAGCATAATTTAGTGTCTACATTTTATACATATCAAGAGAATTGAATTGCTTACTGCCCAAGTAATTAGGATGGTCTGTCATTAAAATTAATGTAAATCTTAATCGATCATTTTTTTCTAATTTGAGTTACGATGTCTTTGTACTGTACATTGTTCCTTCTCTGCTTGCTAACTTTTTAATATAACTTTTTATTACTTGTTTCCAGAAGTCACTAGTTCTCTAGTCTCTCATGTAAAAGTTGTCACAAACCAAGTATACACCCTCAACTATACTTAAGTGCCAAGAATCTGAATGACTTGCTGTATTTATAGTGTATGCCCTTTGCTGTGAAACTTGGCTAATGATGAAATCCATCACTATATTTGCATGTCAAATTTTACCCAAGAACATCATTAATCTGATGACCTGTATACCTTTTACTGTCAGTATTGTCAGTCTGGTAACACTGGTCAACAGATTTTTACAGAAGTCATATCACTGAAATAAAATTAGTCATTTCCTATCAGTTTGTATGTGCTCAACATGAATATGACAGTCAGATTCTAATTTTGGCTCTAGTTTTTTTGTAATCTGCAATAAATTGATGTTTACATTCACTAAATGCATGCCAATAGTAATAGGCCTATGGTTAATACCTGTAAAAAATCAAGTCATAGACTTCTTAGATTTCTACACTTGTTTCTTGTACAGCTGTTCAGGAGCATTTCTGGAGAGTGTCCAGCAGTAGTCAGCCAGCATTGTAGTGGACCATTTTCCCTGGTAGCTTTGTTCCATTGATGTGATATCTTGATGAAAACGTTTGCCATGTTCATCACTAACCATACTGCAGTTTTCAGGGAAGAAATCCAGATGGGAGTGAAGGAAGTGCATCTTTAGAGACCTATTGCAGCCAAGTTTCTGATACTGCATCAGCATGTCTTTTACTAGTTCCTTGTAGTTTTCTGTCTTAACTTTCCCGAGAAATTTTGTAGACACTAGGCAAAAAGCATTCCATGCTTGTTTTGCATCGCCCTGCAGCAAGTTGTTGAACCGGTCATCTCAATGCAGACGGAATGTTTGGGTAGACTATTTCGACTTCTTTTGCTTCGTTTTTCCCCCGGAAAGAGGAGGAACCAACCAGAAGTAACAGTCTTTTATGTGGTTACTTGGCTGTCTCAACACCATGAGAACTGCAAATGGCATTGATGTTTTTTTGCCATTTAACCACTGAGAAAGCTGTGTTGTACATGTAGCACAGCATATATGCGGGGCCCAAGGCTTCTCTTGGTCACCAACCTTGCATCCGAAGTAAAGATGATAAGCCTTCTTCACTTGAGAAGTGATACTTTTCTTCTGGTTGGCAAATGTCACTTCCCCACAAATAGAGCAGAAATTGTCCACGCTATTCATGCACTTTCAAGGCGTGACTGTTCTGTATTGTGCCTAAATGAATAAAATAATAACAGGTCTATGGCACAGTAGCTTAAACTGTCTTGCACAAAGTCTGAAATATTTTCAATGCTCAACCTTTCCGACAGGGCTTTCTATAGTGCACTGCTAATGTCAGCTTACTTCAGCAGCCACCTGGCAGTAGTATTGCATTGCATCAGAAAATGCTGCAATCAACTATGGATGATGGTATTATGCAATGTGATGCAGTATTACATCATTCTAGGCTGATTTAGGATGTTGTTGCGGTCCTACTGGATAACTTTACATGGTGAAACACATAAAATGAATTATATGAAATGTCTTCAAAACGAGAGCTAATAAATTTTTTTCAGGTTTATATTCATGTTTAGCACACCAAGATATAGATTAGGGCCTTTTTAAGTCGGTAATGATCTCACTGTTGACCAGTGTAATTAGAGGAAATTTCCCTCCCCTTTTTTGTCTTGATTAAAAAAAGGAATTTGTGCTCTGCACATTTTTCCAAAGCATTTTAATGGTGGTAGCACTTTTAATTCCTAGTTTGTGTTTCTTTGTACTTTAAATTTTGGATATCTGAAGTAATGTATATTGGCTTTTGTTTTTTATGCATCAGACATGATAGTCTAAGATTTAAGATTGATGTGTTACTCTTAAGTCAGGGATTTAATGGAATCAGGACTCATGGTTAATGGAATCAGGCACTCATGGAGTAATAAACTAATTTTGTAAAGATACGTGCTCATTTATGAGAACCTTCTTCATTGGGAGCATACCAACTTGATTCTTTCCCTTGTATACAACAACAAAAAAATAACCAGCATTGAAACAATGTTAGATGTCTAATCTATAAAAACATGAAAATACAATTGCTAAAACTGTTTTTAGCTAGTGCTAAAGTTGGAGATAAAACTATTCATTAGAGGGCAGAAGTGCTAAATAGGCACTTCTCCAAAGAAGACATGCAGATGGCCAACAGACATGAAAACATGCTTGTCATCACTTATCAGGGAAAGGCAAATCAAAACCACAATGTGATACCCCCACACACCTGTGAAAATGGCTCATATCAGAAAAACTACAAACAGCAAGTGCTGGAGAGGGTGTGGAGAAAAAGAAACTCTATTACACTGTTGGTACGAATATACGCTTGGATAGCCCCTATAGTCAGGAGTGTGGAGATTCCCCAAAAGACTAAAAATGGATTTACCATATGATCCAGTAATTGTACCCATAGGCATCTATCCAAAGAGCACAAAATCACTAATTTGAAAGGAAACTTTCAGATTCCTACATAGGAGTGCAGATTCCTATGTTTATAGTAGCACTGTTTACAATAGCTGTGACATGGAAAAAAACTAAATGCTCCAGTACAGATAAGTGGATCAAGAAGATGTGGTACATATACACAATGTAATAACACTCAGCAATCAAAAACAATAAACTCATGCCATGTGTGGCACATGATGGAACTGGAAGGGGTTATTTTAAGCGAAGTGAGCCAAAAGGAGAAAGATAAACGCTGGCTGCTTTCACTTACATGTGGAATCTAGAGAAACTAAACAAAGAATCAAATAAAGATACACTCTAAGACTAATCCATGTAAGCAGACCTTTGAGACACTCAGAAGGGAGAGGAGAATAGAGAACAGGGGAGCCAGAGAGCCTGGTAGTGTGGTAGAGGACTGTGGGCACTTTGGTGGTGGGAAAACTATGGTGATGATATCTGAGGGAAATCCTATATTGTGAAATATAAGCAAGGATGTTTAAAAAATTAGTATATATATTATAAACATTAAAAAAATTTGAATTTTGGTAGGAGGGTTTAAAAGACAAATGTTTACTTAAACTTGAGAACATTGTATTATAAAATACAACAGGGAGAACAGAAGTAAATGTTTTTTTTTTTAAGATTTATTTTTTATTTATACATGCAAGCTGGGGTACAGGCCAGAGGCGTGGGGCGGCGAGAGGGTTCACCAGAGACAGAGTGGGTAGCAGAACAGGCACATCAGAAATACACTGCTGAGGGGAGCAGCGGGCAAGGCAGGAGAGGTCTGCCGCGCCATGTGGGATTCTCCCCGGCCGGGCGTCGAACTCACGTTGCCGCTGCCGACAGCTCCACAGCGCAACGCCTAACCGCTGCGCCACCGGGGAGGCCCAGAAGTAAATGTTTTTTTAAAGGAGGAAAACTGAAAAAAATTACTCAAGATTGTTTTAGAAATGATCATATTTAGAATGATTTGTATAGATTTAGAATGATTTATAAAGATGAGTTGCCTTCTAAGTTCTCTTAGAACCAGTGTGACTTGACCTCATATTAAACAGCTTGGTGTGATGTCTCATGTTACAGCTAGATAAATTTCATGACATTCCTTCATATATATTTTGTTTACCTTATTTTCTGGGGAAAAAAATAGAACTTGGATATTAATTAGTTGTATGTGATTAACAATTTATGTAACAAAACCAAATCATAACTACTGTGAAACAAAACTTATAATTTAGTTTAAATTTAAAAACTATGTAGTCACGCAAGTCCCTTCCAAGTTTTTTCATGTTAAAATACAGTATGTTATCTTAATGTCTGTCTTTATGTAATTTTGTTAGTCATTTAGTGTTTTTAAAATTTATGACTTTTTTTACTCCACCACTTTTTGCATGTTATTTATTCTGAAGAGCATGTTTTGTTGTTTTTTTCATTTTATTTTATTATTATTTTTAATATAGAGCATTTATTATTATTATTCATATATTTTACATTGTTGTGTATCCCCGTAGGTTACCCACCACCGATTCACCCGTAAACCATCACCATAGTCCCTTGTGCTCTTTTCTCCCCCATTTTGAGCCCTTTCCCTCCCACTCCCTTGCTGAATGTCTCTTTCTTATTTGATTCTCCTATATTCTGAAGGGCGTATGTTTTGTTTTTACTTTTTTCTTACATTGTTGTTCATTTTTGTACAGTATTTGATGTCTCTCCTCAGGTGTGGTCCCCATAAGTCTCCCACTGCCACATCACCTGTGAACGATCACCATAATCCCTGTATTCTTCCCTTCCCAGTTTTGTCCCATTGCCCTCCCCATCCCATGCGGTATTCCTCAGATCTATAGTTAAGGTCATATGGTCCTTGAGAGAAAAATAAAAATAAAAATATTAAGTTTTTGGCAGATCATTTGTTTATTTAACGAGTACATATTGACACGTCATAAAAAGAAACTGGAAATTTAATATTTTGTGAGATGGGTGTGACAAGAGATATGACCAAAGAAATACAGAACACAGTGAAAGTGTATACAGGATGACTGTATATAAAAATATATTTTTTAATTTTGATACAGTTTTAAAATAATTGAATTGGTTGGTGGTAGATGGTGAATGAACATTTGATAGTGGACGTGGTTTGATACATACTGATGCTGAGTTGAGCAACTGACAGTGAAACCTATGAAGTTTTGTAAACTAATGTCATTTGAATTTAGAAGGATAGCCATGGTACATAGTAAGATGAAAATAAAAAAATTAAAAGTAGAAGCTGTCGAGGCCATGCCTCTACATGGTTGTGTGGTAGAGCTTTGGCCCCACCCTCTGGCACAGGGGCTTGCCTTGGGGCGGTTGTGGTCTCCGGGGCAGTCAGAGGATGGTTCCAGCTGCACGTTCTCTGCTGCCAGCTGGCTGAGTACTCACTGGCACTTACTTGGGTTACCTCTGTGTGCAGCCTGGGGTGGAGGCAGCAACAGCAGTAGAAAGATCAGAAAGGGTGCTTAGGAGACTCGAGAGTGGACACTTGTAGGCTGCTGGTTTCAGAAGCTCTTTTGCAGACATGATCAATATCCAGGTAGGAGATGCATTCCCTGTAGGGATCTGGGGACCAAGGTGAATCTGGCAGAACTGGTTAAGGGCAAGCAGGGAGTGCTGTTTGGAGTCCCTGGGGCTTTATCTCTGAATGTTTCAGGACCCACCTGCCAGAGCTTGTGGTGATGGCTGGGGCTCTAAAGAATAAGGAATTCAGTGGCCTGTGAATGATGTCTTTGTCACTGAAGAATGGGGATAAAATGACAACATGGAAGGCATGAGTTTACACTTGCCTGATCCAACTAGGCCTTGGGAAGGAGGCAAATTTATTACTAGATGACTCCTCAGTGTCTCTCTTTGTGTGAATCAAGGGCTTAAGAGGTTCCATAGAGGAATGGTACAGTGAATCTTTCAACATGGAACCCACCCTCTTTCAACAGACCTACCCCCAGTATAATCTCACAACTCCTGAGGCCCAAGTCTCATATGAACTCCTTCACCCTCTCCTATTTCACTTTTCTAGCATTGGGTAGAGGGCCCCAGCCCAAACTCAACTGGGGCTACCAATTAGACTCATGGCCACATTTCTGCAACAAATTCTTATAGTTCAAACAATAAAGTAAATATAAAAAAAAGAAAAATAGTTGGGTATGGGGCCACATGCATCAGAAAGATTTTGAAGAAAATGAACTGTTTTCTGAGGAAAGAGTGAAAGTGTACCCTATGAAGTGGAGGAGGTTGTATTGAATACCCAGAGTCAAGAAGGTGGGAGGGTGGGCGTGCAGAGCTGACTGACATTTCAGAAGAATCTCTTTGGTTGCTTTATGAGAATGATTTAGAGAGGCACTAGACAACATAGGGAATTCAGTAGTTTTAGAATGGGGTCGTGGTGGTAGATATATTTGGTTTGAACCTAAATTAATAAGAAAAATTAAGATAATCTATCTCTCACTTTAGTTTGTGAGGATTCGGAGTTCATGAAAAGTGTATATTGGATCTTCTATACATTGAATATTTTTATATGTATGTAGTATATATCACAAGGAGTGAACCTGCATAGAGAACAAAAACATTTTGTATGCTGTCAGTCTTAGTAGCAGTAGACTAAATTAAGGGAAACATCTAGAAAATCTGAAAGATACCTTTGTCAAGTAATTCATTAAGACAAATAACTGTACAAGGATTTTTAAGTACACATTTAAAAGCTTCTCATTCTTCCCATTGTCCCACTGATTCTTCTCTCTTTCTGTGGCACAGCCCATTTTTGTTTTCTTTCACTTCTAGTCTTTGCCAGTGAGGCTGCCTTTCTAATTCTGAGACACTTCATGTTACTTTAATGTTTGAAATACCAGTAAAACCTTCTGCTTTGCCATAGACCTTTCCATAGCAAGTAGGAGAAATACTATATGTTTGGGAGTTACCAAATATTTGTTTTTCAGCCAACTTACCTTCTTTTTCTGTGATTATAACTCTGTATGCCTTTGTTTATAAAAAAAAAAGTTGGGGATTGATAACATGGTCTACATGTCTATGTAAAAATTATGGAATAAATAAGGATGATTTCTAGATTTTTGACTTAATGCTTGGATAGGGAATATAAGAGAAGCAACATTTTTTGAGGGAGAGTAGAAGTTTTAGCTTGGATGTGTTACTTTGAAGCTCTTTACAGGCATTCAGTATCATTTGATATACAGATACAATCAAGTGATAATTTGAGCTGGAGATAAATTTTATAATTGTTAGGTATCTCACCATTTGGTTGGTAACTTCCAAATGCCTATACTTGTACAGGCACAGAAAACTGAAAGGTTTTCTCTGTCTACAGGTTAAAATCTGGGTGCTAATGTTCTGAGCAAGTGACTGGACTTCGTATGATTCCCATATGCATACTTCCACTTAACTTCTATTTTCCATGGGGCCCTTTACCTCTACCTTTATCTATGCTTCTCTCCCTGACTTCTAAGATTTCTTTTTCCAACTTCTTTATGAAGTAAATTTTCCATTTTCTACAGGTTTGAGGAAGGGAGTATTGCTTTATCACAGAGGGGAAGGGAAAGAATCTAAGCCCACTTTAAAAAGCTTTCAACCTATCTTATTTTTGGCTCTATTCAGAACACCCTGGCAGTGGTACAAGTTATATCTAATACCTGAACCTTCATCGTGTTCTGAATGAGAATTCACATGCATATTGTTTCAATGTTACTGATGCTCTAGACCCCAGCTTCTAGACACACACACACACACACACACACACACACACACAATCACAGGAACTGTAACGTCTCTAACAAAAGTGTCAGCTTGTCTTTTGAAGCTTTGATTGAGGTCAGGCATTGACTTCTCTCTAGCTGTAGAAGTCCTATATAGCATCTTCGTGCATTAGAAGGCTGTTTCATCTACATTGAAAACCTGTTTAGTGTAGACTCCTTCATTAATTATCTCACTTAGATCTTCTGATAACTTGTAGCTTGTATATTAAGACTTGCTGCTTCACTGTGTACTTTTATGTTATAGAGACAGTATTTTTTCTTCAACCTCATGAACCAAGCTCTCCTGGCTTCATAGTTTTCTTCTGCAGTTTTCTTACCTCTCTCAGCCTTGACAGAATTGAAGTTAGAGTCATGTTCTGCATTAGACTTTGGTTGAAGGACATGTAATTTGTTTGATTTTCTATTCAGACCACTTACACTTTCTCTGTTTCAGCAACATGGCTGTTTCCCTTTCTTATGTTTTATCTGTTTGTGGGAGAAGCTCTTTTAATTTCCTTCAATAACTTTTCAGTTGAATTCACAATTTGGGTAAGTGTTTGCTACAGAGGCCTAGCTTTAATTCTCTCTCAGCTTTTGACATGCTTCCTCAACTCAGCTTCATCATGTCTAACTTGATTTAAAGTGAGAAATACGCCATTGTTCCTTTTACTTGACCACTTAGAGGGCTAGCTATAGGGTTATTAATTGGCCTGATATCATTATTGTGGGTCTAAGGAAATAAGGGGATCTTAGGAGAGGGAGGAGGAATAACTGGTTAGTTGGTGGGGTAATCAGAATACAGACAATTTGGATTAAGTTTGCAGTTTTATGTAGGCAGGGTTCATGGCTCCACCGAACAGTTGCAATAGTAAGATCAAGGATCATTGATCAACCTAACATGTAATAATAATGAGAAAGTTTGAAATACTGAGAGAATCACCAAAATGTGACACAGACAAGAAATAAGCACAGGCTTTGCAAAATAGTGCTGATAGACTTGCTGTATGCAGGGTTGCCACAAACCATTAATTTAAGATAAACAAAATAAAACTCTCTGAAGTGCACAAAGTGGAGCACAATAAACTTATTTCTGCTTGTAATGGTGCTAATTTGAACATATTCATATCAATCTGGTTCACCTATTAGATCTGACATTTATGTTTAGTAGTGGAACTGCTAGATATGTTCAACTAGATACATACATGTTAGTTTTTCAATCATAAGTTATTTTCTAAAATAGTTGTACCAATGTATATTAACAGTGGAAGCTGAAAATTCCCTCCCCCTCATTTCCTGACAGCACAGTTTATTCTTAACTTTTGACAGTGTAGTGGTTTATAAAATTGTCTCTGTTATATTTCTCTGCTTACTAATGATGTTAAACATATTTTTATATATTTTGTGGGCTTTCTTGTATCTTCTTGAAATGCCTGTTCATTGCCCATATTTCTTTCAAAGCATCCTTTATAATAAAATTTTATGCAATAGTCCCAATTCAGTTATGTGTTAAAATGTTTTCTGCCACTTTGTATTTTATAATTTTACTTTTGTTCATGGTGCCTTTAGATGAACAAGCATCCTGTAATGTGTTAAATGTGTTAATTTTTTCTATGATTTGTCCTTTTTTCTAACTTAAGAAAATTTTCAGGAATAGTTTATTTTAGTTACCTATTCCTCTAAATTCTTTCCTGATATTTTTGATGTGCCTATCACCAATTCAGCCAAAGATTTTTCTGCCACTTGTCTGAATTTACTCGGAGATCCATTTTGAAGTAATTTCATCAGTAGAAATCTCTCTTGGCATATTTTTAATCTGCACCAACCTAGAGAGTTTGTTCTTTATATCTGTAGCATACATGTTACTGGTCTCTGTATTAACCTCTGTATTGGGGATTCTTTTTTGTCATTGTTCTGTTTTGTAGCTACTATTTTCTACACCATTTTTTTTTTTAAGTCTACTTTGTAAACTGTTATGGAGTGTATCTTCTGGTGTGTCCCTGGAAAGTACGTAGAGAAAGAAAATATTTTGGTTATTTGCATTTCTTAACCCTTTGCACTTCGCTGTCCCCTCTCAGGGGACATCGGAATTCTAGCATATCACTCGGATGTCCCCTCTCAGGGGACATTGCAGTTTATCCCTTTGCACTCCGCTGTCCCCTCTCAGAGGACATCGGAATTCTAGCATATCACTCAGATGTCCCCTCTCAGGGGACATTGCAGTTTATTAGTGATTACGGGGAATTGAGTTATTTCAACGCAATTTTTTGAGACATGCATGTTTCCCTGAAGTTTTATCTTGAAATGGCACAAGAAATTAAATCAAAATATCGTAAAATTACTAAGATATATACAAGAAATGTCAACGGGTTTTGTGTCGGACGAGAACGTGCACTAATCAGCCTGCAATGTGTATTGGGGAGTGTTACAAAACTTATCATACTGTACAAAATTATAAACAATAAAATATTGGTTTTTTTGCAACTATACATTCCTCGATATCACCCAATTCATATAAGTCCAATATCATTATAATACGTTACTTGGTTCCAAAATTATACTAAATAATACGAGGGTCTGTAAATGCACGTTTCCGCCGCAAAGTAGCGTCGAATAACTGGTAGCCAATGTCCAGAATGGATCGGAGTGCAAAGGGTTAAACATGAGTTTATTCTGCCTTCATACTTTATTGGTAATTTTGATATATATAGGATTCTTATTTGGAGATAACTTTGCTTGAGAATTTTGAAGACTTTACTACAATGGATTTTAATTGCAGCATTGCTTATTTTTGAACTCCTTTATTTAAACAGCTTTATTTGAATATAATTACATACCACAAAATTTCATAATTCATTGTATGGGATAGTGCTCTCATTTCTAATCCACCTTTTCCTTACTTTCAGAAGTTCTTGGAATCACCAACTCTGAAGCCTTTTGGTAGTTCTGTAGAGCAAAAAGGGATGCTTCTTAGCATTCCAATTTAGGATTGCTTTCTCAATTTTCCTGCTGAGAAAGTAATCTGCTTTCCATATTTCAAAATGTGTTAGTGTTATTTCTTAGCACATTCTCTTAATCTTAAATGTTTATTCCTTTAAAGTTATTTTATTAAGTCAGAAGGAGAAAGACAAATATGTAGATAGGAAGACGCAAAGCAAAGCAAAGTAACATATAAAAACACACTAAAACAAGCCCTTGAAATCTGACTGCAGGACTGAGACTATTAGAGGGGGTGGGGAACTAAGTTGTATAAAGAGAGGAGGCCATTGGACAATAGTGAAGGATTATTGGGTCTTTGGTGATGGGTCTGGTGTGATAACATGTATCTGTAGGATTGTGAACCTATATGCCTCAAACATACAGGATTATAAGCCAATGTTACCATAATAAACAATTTTAAAAAATTACTTTTTTATGGGTTTTTGGAAGAATCCAAGCTTATGTCCAGTTTGCTATCTTTACCAGTAAAAACCCTTTTTAACCTTTTTTGTTATCACTCTTTAATTTTATCTCTTCTGTTTATTCTTTTATCTCCAGTGCCTAGAATAGTTCTTAATAATTTTGGTGGATATGTGTATTGTGAATGTGTGTGTGTGAATAAGACCACCTAGGTAGAAATTAATATTCTATATAGTGGGAAGGCCTCTTAGGATTGTAAATTCCTATAGTAGCATCTGGAAGTTGTAAAATCTTAACAAACACAACAACCATGACATTATGTTATTTACTAATTGTTAAATGGTTAATAGTATATTTGAAGATAGCAGCTGTATGATGTGTATCTAAATGCATGCTTGTAAAGGGATATTCCAGATTCCATGGAAATTTTTTGTTTTGAGTGACTATAAAATTTAGTCTCATATGATTGGTAATCTCTCTGATAAAGCAATTTTCTGGTCTTGCTTTTTTCCTAAATTTTAACTTCAGTGTTTAAGTTTTATTTTACTTATTTAAGCAATTTAGAGAGTGGTAGAGATATGTCAATGACCTAAAACAAATTGTACCATTTTTAACATTTACAGTGATACATTTGATATTGCTTGGAGTGGCAGAACTGGGATTCGCCAGAACAGACTATCAAGTAGCACCTCCCTGCTTGATAAAGAAGGAATATTCACTAATTCAGCTAGCAGTAAACTCTTGGAGCGAGCTCATGGAATTCTCACGTTAGTATTAATCAGTATGGTGGATTGTTTTTTATGACTGGTTTCAAATTTCTGGCTAAATTAAGAAAAGGAGTGATAACAAAATATTATTTTCATGAGTAGAATTATGAGTTAAGTAAGCCTCAAAAATAGTCAGTATATTTAGAGTTATGAACCTCACACATTAGAAAGGTGTTTTTTTTTTTTTTGTTGTTGTTGTTTATTTTATCTCACCAGGAGAATTATGGTTGCATATACTCATTATGGAGATGATTCTTTATTGCTTTTTTATTGCCCTACATCTGGAGAGAGAAGAAGCTGTTAGTGCTCTTTAGAATTCCTAGTGTTTAACTGAAATCATCCTTTAATTCTGACAGTCCTAACAAATTTGGCTTGAAAATCCCCTATAAAATGGTGAATTAAGCCATGTATTGTGGTATATAATTCTTATTCAAGCCTATCATTCTTCATTACCTGACAGTAGAACTGGTATGAAGACATAGATATAACCACCATAATCAACTGGTAAATGCTTTTAGTTACCATATCAACATATTTCAGATACTTTCCAAGTATAATTTTTGGTAACTATTTAGAGGTGTGACTGAGTAGAATTCCTTAATCCCTGTCTAAATCATTGCTTAGCAGTATTAATAACTACATTTATGGAATTTTTGTTATATTCCAGATTTGTGAATTAACTCATTTGTTTCCCACAACTCTTAAAAGTTGGTGATACTATATACACAATGGAATACTATTCAGCATTCAAAAAAGATAAACATATGCAATTCGCAGCAATTTGGATGGAGCTAGAAGGGATAATGCTCAGTGAAATAAGCCAGAAAGAAAGAGAAAAATATCAAATGGTTTCACTTATAACCAGAATATAGGTGAACCAAACAAGAAAGAGACATCCAGCAAGGGAGGGGGAGTATAAGGGCCCAAAAAGGGATAGAAAAGAGCACAAGGGACTATGGTGATGGTTCATGGGTGAATTGGTGGTGGGTAACCTATGGGAAATACACAATAATGTAAAAAATATGAATAATAATAATAAAAAAGTTGGTCATACTTTCATTTTACATCATGGTTGACTCTTGAACAACACAGGAATAAGGTGTGCAAAGTCCCACGGAGTCAAAATTCTGCATATAACTTTTGACCCCAACCAAAACTTAACTACTGCCTTTTTTTACCAATCCTTACTGACAACATAAACAATCTGCTAACACATCTTTTACATGTTATGTGTATTGATACTGTATTTTTACAAAAAAGTAAACTAGAGAAAAGAAAATGTTACTAAGAAAAACGTAAGAAGGAGAAAATGCATTTATAATACTGTACTGTATTGATGCGCAAGTTTACATGAAAATCTGTATATAAATGGACCTGCACAGCTCAAACCCATGTTGTTCATGGTTAATAGTTATGTAATGAAATCAAGGTTTAGAGGGGATAAAATCCAAATTAGCAGTTAGTAGAGTTTAGATTCAAGCCCAGGTGTTTCTGACTCAACCTATGTTCAGAGGCATTGGGCTTTAGTCCCTCTTTTTCTAAAGCCTTAAAAAAGTAGCGATTGAATTATTTTATGGAGTTATGGGGAAAAAAAGAGTAAGAGAAATTTTAACTTCCAAAAGTAAATAATTATAAGTTTTAGTGAAAAGCACGTTTAAAAAGATTCATTAAGCATCTATTTGAAATCTTGGAATGACAGAAACAAAACTACTGTGGGTTGTAATAATGTTCAGTCCTATTAACATCCAAAAGAAAAGAACACTTTTGTTTTGAATATCCAACATTTGTTAAATCTGTTGACTCCTGTGTTGCGGAGCAGGCATCTCTTTCTTCTCTTTTCCTTGCTTACCATTTTTCCTCCAAACATGCCTGCTTAGTTGAATCGATGTTTTCATAGAGAGGATCTATGTAGTGGAAATTTATACATAGCTCTTCTTTCATTAGAGACCTTGAAATCATTCACTTCTACAGTAACTTTTTTTAATGGATGGTTTGTCTCCTTAGGAGAAACAAAAACTTCAAATCCAAGCCTGGCCTTCCCAAGGTAAGATTGGAGAAACTCTTCCATTGGATTTCTACTTCATAATTATTTTACTACTTATAAAGACAGTCTTTATAAATCAAAGATAACCTATTTTTGTCTAAAATAGACTAGATTAGTTGTGTGTATTCAGTTGAATCCATTTTAGAAATGACAATGTGTGATCTGGCCAATCTTAATGGTTTGGGTAAATATTATTTGTGATATATCTCATTTTCGAGTGTTTGGAAAGCATCTGAATATAAATGTAAATTTCTGTTGAGTAACTGCCTCTTTACATAAGATCTTTTAATTTTTCCTAGAGTCAGGTTAAGATCAAATCTGAATTTCACTTGATTTTTAAGTAGTTTCTAAGTAATACTTACCTAACTTTGATCATCATTATTATGGGCTGACCAAGTTTTTCTGTTAAGGTTTAGATAAGCTGTATTCTAACTACTTAACTCTCTTACTGAGCACGAATGCAGCCTGAGACTATACTAAATGAGTGTGATAATGTTAATAAATCTTTATTTATGGACACTTTATGGAAATTTGAGTTTCATATAGTTTTAAATATGCCATGAAATAGTATTACTTAAATATTTTTTCAACCATCTAACTATAGAAAAACAGTGAACGGGATGTGGCCCATGGACTGTCAGTTGCCTATCCTGAGCTATATTATTTTAATGCAGGCATGGCATTCCAAAAATATTTTCTGATTTACTAAAGAAGAAAAATGTTAGTATTTCTTTGTGTTATACCATAAAAGGGATCTTGTCACTTGTAATCTTGTTAATCATCATAATTTCAAATTTTTAAAAGAACTGAAATAGAGCTATTCATAGTCAAAATTTTCTAAATCCGGGCCTCCCTGGTGGTGCAACAGGTTGAGCGCAGCGCTGTGGAGCTGTTGGCAGCTGCAGCGCGAGTTCAATGCCTGGCCAGGGAGATTCCCGCATGGCGCAGCAGATCTCTCCTGCCTTGCCTGCTGCTCCCCTCAGCAGTGTACTTCAGTCGATCTGCCTGTTCTGCTCCCCACTGTCTCTGGTGAACCCTCTCACCGCCCCACACTTCTGACCTACACCCCAGCTTGTATGCATAAATAAATAAGTCTTTAAAAAAAAAAGATTCTCTAAATCAGAAATAAGAAAGAAAATCTATTCCTTCTAGTTAAGTTACCTTAGGTTTCCAAAGAAAATTTAATATATTTATTGATGCGGTTTTGGTGATTTTATTTTATCATTTTATTATTTTTTAAAGATTTATTTATTTATGCATACCAGCTGTGGTACAGGCCAGAGGCATGGGGCGGAGAGAGGGTTCACCAGAGACAGAGTGGGGAGCAGAACAGGCAGATCGATGGAAACACACCGCTGAGGGGAGCAGCGGGCGAGGTAAGGGAGGTCTGCCACACCATGTGGGAAGCTCCCAACCGGGTGTCAAACTTGCGTCACCGCTGCCAACAGCTCCACAGCACAGCGCCTAACCACTGGGCCACCAGGGATGCCCTGGTATTGGTAATTTTAAACCACAAAGCACAATGAAAATTTAATTTGTTTATAATTACATTCTTACGGGGAAAATTTGGAAAGAACACATTGGTTATCAAACTTATTTATCTTTTCATTTAGTTTTTTTCTTTCACTCTCTTTCTAGCTTTTTAATATTTTTTATGCCATATCTGGTTCTAGCTATTAACATTGTTCTTTTCACTCTCCTCAAATGGATAATTTCTCATTAAACTTCATATGATAACCAACATGAATATGTTGGATGCATATGAAGTAAATTATTTCATTCAGTCAATAATGGCTGAAATCCCATCTATTTCTCTTTTGAAATTAAATGTAACTGCTTTTGTTTATATTAGAGGGTCTTGTAGATTCAAACATATATATTTAATTATAGAGAGGCAACATGGACTATGAGAATATAGGCTTATCTCATAAAGTTGATGTCCAAAGATTTTAGCTTGTCACCCCCTACTAAATTTATATCTAGTCACTCAGGCTCAAAATTTGAAGTTAACTTTACCACCCATTTTATTCCTCTTTGAGAACACAAGCAGCATTTTTAAAAAAAGATTTATTTATGCATACAAGCTGGGGTGTAGGCCAGAAGTGTGGGGTGGTAAGAGGATTCACCAGAGACGGAGTAGGGAGCAGAACAGGTAGATTTACTGAAGTACACTACTGAGGGGAGCAGCCGGTTAGGCAGGAGAGGTCTGGCTGCACCATATGGGAAGCTCCCTGTCCAGGGAATGAACTTGTGCTGCAGTGGCTGTGCACAGCTTGATGGTGCTGGGACTTAACCTGTTGGGCCACCACGGAGGCCCACAAAGCAACATCTTAATCTTTGTGTTTATAGCACTTTGTTCAGCAAGCAGTAAGTAACAGTATTTTAAAAAAGGAACTGATTAATTGAACTGAGTAAACAGTGGTGATTATATTCAGAGAAGAGTAAAGTTGATAATGAACAGAAGACCTAAGAAAGGAATGAAACCTATATCCCTTTCTGCTACATCTGTGGTCCACATTATGGTTCTTAGTTTTAGTCATTTTATTCTGGGCTATTGTAGCTGTCACTTGATTGAGTTGATCTGTCTCTTGTTCACTTATCTTCTTACCTTCTACTTTCTTCTGCTCTACCTTATCTCCCCTCTCTTCTTTGCCCTATTTTATCTTTTATAAATCTTAATAACCCTTAAATTCATTTATTTCTTAATGTCCTATCACCTGTTTCCCTGTACTTGAATGCAGTGTATACCCAATACTTGAAACAGTACCTGGTCTGTAATAATCAGTCTGAATATTTGTTGATTGATTTGATCATGTTGAGTTTTATGGCAGTAATCTGATATATGCTAAGGAACCATTGATCAAATTGCTAATCATTCATTCATTCTTCCAATCTAATATTTATTGATTTGTTACTGCATACCACATACTGTTTTAGATATTGGCAGTATTTGGACAGTGTTTTTCAGTCTTTGTTTAGCTTATCTTCCAGAGATGAAAAAACAATATGCAAGTAAGCAAAGAAATGAAAAGTTAATTTAGATATTATGTGCAATGAGGAAAATGATTTGACATGTTTACTTACAAGTGGGCTACTTTGTGTTATCTGAGCAAGCTCTTTATGAGATAGTTTGCGTATTTGAGCTACAATAATGCCAAGAAAAATAAATCATGAAAAATCTGGCTGTAGGATATTCCATGTGAATGAAAAAAATTAGAAAGACTGAGGTAAGAATGAATGTGCTTCCCCCCTACTTTCCAGCCAAACTTTTTGAAGGAAGGACACATTTTCATACACTTATCTGTATTTTCCACAGTCCATATGATGCTTTTCACACAGTGACAAACATTTAGTAGTTAACTTTATCACCACTTTAGATGTGATTTATAAAACAAAGAACATTTCCAATGTCTTTTTCTCAGAAATATTTTAAATGATGTCACTTGCCTGCCTTTAAGTACATTATTTAATGGAGGGATGGTGGATCATTTTAGATTTCAGTGTTGACTTGTTTTTTGCTTATGGATAACTTATAAAATTCTTCTAATTAAGTCTTGACCAGCTTGTGAAATTATTTTTTCTGTATATTTACCGAATCTTCTTATGAGAATTCAAAAATACTAATAAACAAAGTAAAAACTATCTAAAAATCAACACATCCATGTACCATTTTACATAAATATTATTTATGTGGCTTTTTTGGTATTTGCATTTATTTTTCTATATCTTTATGAGGTGCATAGTATTCAATTGGGTGGAAGAATTCCAAACAATTGCGTTTCAGTTTGTAAGTTTCCAGTATTCTTTGAAGTATTGTCAGGAACAACATTCAGATCTTGTTTGATAATTATCTAAATAAATACATAGATGTAGATGTGAAATTGCTTATCTGAAAGGTTATACTGATTTGCATTTAAAGAACAGTGCATACACGTTTCTATTTGTGCACATCTTGAATACCAGTCTTTTATTATGTTTGCTAACCTGATATGCAGATGTTTAAAATCTTTAAAAGAAAAAATGTATTTCTCTGCTTGTGAGATTGAATGATTGTCATTATGTTGTCTTTTATACTTTGACAATTGCCTTTGTAGGTCTTTGCTCATTTTTATTGAGAGATGTGTCTTTTAAGAATTTTTTAAAAGTTTTTCTTATATACAGATAATAAATATTGGAAACATTTTTTTCCCTAGTTGCGTTTTCAAAATATATTGCACTTTTTTTGCCACGTAAGTGGTTTTAAGTGGCAAATTTTAGACTTTTAAATTCGTTTTCCTTCTAACGCAATCCTGTGTTGTTTACAATAAAATTTATACTGCTTTTTGAGTAACATATAGTTGTATGTCTGTATACACATACTTCTTCCATTGACAAACTTACTTCCATAAATATAGTATGATTTTAAAAATTGTGATTGGCTATAAAAACTCCCAAATACTTTATTAATACCCTAATTTATATTCTTTAATTGCTTTATATATAACTCCTGTTTCCTTATTAAGGTTAAAAATTAGTACTTCAGGATGAGGCTTGATTTCATTTTCTCTGCATGTGTTCCCTGCATACCTGCTATAACTTTGGGATTGGATTGAATTGAATTTATTGTGTCTCCTAGTCAGGATTCAGTTACAGATAACAGTAAATTACATTAATTAGAAAGGGATGTAATTCAAAGAGTTAGATGCTTACAAAATCATTAGACACCTTAAGAGTTTCAGAATATTAAAACAACAGTGCAGAACTGATTCCCAATATAACAAGAAAGCTAGGAATCAGGAAGAAGCTATTATTAGCTCAAGGGCTAAAGCGCACTTTAACTAAAGTTGCAGAGACAATACAGATGTCCTACACTCTGCCTCTCAGCACTTTCAAAAGTAGTGCCTGGACACTTGGGGTCATAGAAAACTAGTGAGCTTAGTGGTCATACTTGGTAACAGAAACAGAAGCTATTGCCAATGTCTCTATCTTTGTTATATCTTACCAGTATTGTGTGGAAATTCAGTTGGTGAACCTAAATTGCATGTAGAACTCAAGTTGCAGGACAATTTTGGAAATGTAATTTTCTTTTTAGCTGCAGTTTCTATAGGAAAGCAAGAGGTTAGAAAGGATGTTGAATATCAATCATCCATATTTAGCACGTCATTATAGATAAAAAATAATGAAAACTGGTATAATTTTGTTTTTCCTATTATTTTTAATTTGAAGAATTGACTCTCCCCCACCCGCTTCTTTTCAGAACTTGCTAGAGGTAAATTCTTTAAAGCACCTGACAAGACTGACCCTACAGGATCGTATTACCAAATCTTTTCTTCATTTGCACAAGAAGAAGAAACCTCCCAGCATCAGTGCCCAGTTTCAGGTTATTTCCCATTTTACTTATAACAAAGAGGAATCTGTTTTGTTACGATTGTCATTGAAAGGTCAGAGTGATTGGTAAAATACCTGAAAGGGATATGATTCATGTTAATAAAAGGTCATGATTTTCTCGTTATTTTGTTGAGAAGTACCAAAGATGGAAAAAAGTAAGCTGCTTTTCTTTTTTATCCTTGTATCTCTGGATAGTGGCTATTCCAAAGAGTAATTCTTTGTTTTCAATGTTAGGAAAAAGGCAAAGAGAATTGATAATGCAAACAAAAAGACAAAGAAAATGGATAATAAGAAAAAGAATCTGCCTTTAGATCCTGCTGCCCAGATCGAGTCACTGTTCACATAATGTTATATTTTCCCCCCAGATTTTAAACTTCAAAATATTTACCTAATGGGATTTAGTAGCTAAATGAGATTGTAGGAATTTTCTTTTTGTTTATTTTAGTTTTATATACATATAAATCAATTCCTCTTAGTGTGACTGGGCATTTAGGAATAATGATTATAATCAATTAGCCAAATAACTCTCAGAATAAACTTTAGTATTTCTAATACATTTCTAAATGTTAAAGAAGTAATGAGTTCATTTTTGACACTTTAGATAATACAGGTGAATAAAAAAATCATTTATAATATACATGTATCTAATCTTTCCTCCAGTAATTCTTGAGATAAAAAAATATTTTATTGTACAGGTGAGGAAATTGTAAATGGTGAAGATGAATGACATCCAGGTTTTATTACAGGGCAGCTCCAGTGTGAAATGGGTTGGCCTGACTATGGATCCTCACCCATGTGCTTAAGAGGGACTTATAATGAGACTCAATTTCAGGCACAAACACACAAAAAAAGTTAATAAAGGGTTTACTTACAAAAAGGGGAAATGGAGAAAGTAATAACTGAGGGAGAAAAAGAGAGCAATAAATTGGTGAATGCGTCCTACCTACCAGTTCCACTGAACTTGCACCCCAATAGCATGCTGAAAGCTGGAAAAAACTCAAACACCCACAAGGACCACATAGCAAGCCTGACTGCTTAATTCTACCCTCAGTTCTCAGCAATTCTCCCTTTGGTGGTGATGATGTTATGGGATTTGTAGTCCTTGGTATCTTGGATCTCTTTGGTCTGGGGTGGGGGTGGGATCCATAAAACCTGTTTGTGGAGTTTATTCAGGTCATCTTTTCCCCACTACAGTTCCCTCCTTTCACTTTCTGTCACCATTTCTATGGTGATGAATGTCAAATGTGTGGATGCTGGGATGCAGCCTCAGATGACAGTTTTTTTAGGGTTCCACTTTGAAGAAAAACATTGTCCAGTGTGGCAAACACAAATTTTCCATTCCTGGAAAATCATTCATCAGTCCAAGCCAAAAGGAAAAAAAAAAAAACATCTGGAGGCATTAGCCAAAACAAAACAGCAAATATTGTATCAAAATTACTGGAAGAAGAATCTTAAAACTGGTTCAACGTATCTAAAAACAAGTTTTTTTTTAATTGGTTTTGTGCTATGCTTTGTAAAATGGCATTGGTGATTTAAGTGTTTTATATGCGTGTTATACCACAATAACATTTATAAGAAAAAACACGTAACCGTAAAAAGTTTGTATGTTGATAGAGTATGCATGATAGTAATAACAGAATCCTATCTATTTGTAAGTTGTCTGTGTTTTACTTGAAGTTATAAAGTACCACTCTTAAGTAGGCTGCGACAAGTTAGATTTTTATATTGCAATCTCTAGAGCAGCCATACCCCAAAAATAAAAGCTATGATTGAAAAGCTAGTAGATAGAATACTGGAAAACAAAATATGTTCTTTAATCATAATAGAATTGAAGTGGAAATTAGTAAGAGAAAAATAACAATCCTAAAATATTTGGAAAATAAAGACATCTAAGT
Organism: Scalopus aquaticus; assembly: GCA_004024925.1. Lineage (NCBI taxonomy): Eukaryota > Metazoa > Chordata > Mammalia > Eulipotyphla > Talpidae > Scalopus > Scalopus aquaticus. The sequence continues at coordinate 85,187 of PVIJ01003055.1, read as the reverse complement.
AAATAAAAGAATCAGAAAGGTAGAAAATTAAATATTTTAAATGGAATAAAAATGAAAAAAACAGAATTTGTACAATGCAGCTGTCATAGTGTACCAAAAAAAGAGAGAAAGTTCCCTTTTTCAGTAATCTAAGCCTGTACTTTAAGAAATTAGGAAAGGAAAATACATTAAACCTAAAGCAAGCAGAAGGAATGAAATGGTAAAAACAGAAATCAATGAAACTGAAAACAAAAATAGAGAAAATTCAGTGAGTTCAAAAAACTGGCTCTTTGCTAAAGACACAAAAGTTGGTAAACTTCTATGTAGACTAATCTGGAAAAAATAGGTAAGGTACAAATTGCTGAATCAGAAATAAAATAGGGGATATCAGTGAAATTAAAGCCAGGAATACTACCTTTCTGAATACTCTAATAGATAATTTTTAGAGTTACTCTAAGAACCCATGAATTTGGATAAAATTGTTTCATGAAATGTAAAGAATAAAAATTATTCTAGGCTTAAATTGTATCTGAAATACATCTATCAATGTATCTGAAATATGCCTGCAATATTTACAGTTGCCACGCTATCAGCTTTAAGATTAAACTGTCTTGTCTTTAATTAGCTAATGTAATCTGCATGGGAATATGTACAATTTGCTTTTCAGAAACAAACCTGTTTCTATATACCACTAATTTATCATATTTTGCCAACATTATTGTGTATATTTATAAATCACTCACTTGCCAGTTTGGAATGGTAGAACGTGATAATTTATCTTCCTTTAAATTGCAGGCCTCTTTAAGCCAGTTGATGGAGACACTTGGTCAAGCAGAACCTTATTTTGTAAAATGCATTCGTTCTAATGCTGAAAAGGTAAATAAGAACTTCTAGATCAGCTTATTGCAAAGAAAGCTTTAAATTCTTTCTATGGATTGTAAGTGGAGGGAGGAGCTATCTATATTTGCAGCAAAGCATATTCTCTATGCATTTCCTTCTAATCTCTGCAGTTATTAGCCTGTGAGGCATTTAATGTGGGCATATTTAATCCTTCTGGAATTTGAAAGGAAAATACCTTTTGGTAATAGTGTTTACAGGGCAGGGAGAGGGGCACCCCTACAACCCCCAAACCTGCCCGCTCTAAATAGGTTCTGCCATCTGCCGCATCAGGACAAAATATATAAGACCTTAAGTGGAAAAGAAACTTTAATACAATTAGTGTAATAATACAGAAAAGACAAAGAATATAGTTTCTAAACTAAGCACCCAAAGTTACCCATCACCTCGTGGGTAAAAGTCCACCCAAATGGGATTGGCCCAAAGCAAGGCCCGAAAGCCTGCCATGAGTCTAAAACACCTTTTGTCAGGGACCCATAGAAAAGGGTCAGAAACAGTCAGTCAAGTCTGTGAGGAAAAGACCAAAATCAAAATCAAGATCAATGTTGCCATTGTCACCTCCCCACGGGTTTCTCACCCACATCTGTCTCAATCAGTCCAGGCCAGTGCAGCTTCTTTCCATGTCTCTCTGCTCCTTGTGCCTCTTCAGGCTCTCCACCCTGCTTTCTTCCTTCTTCCTCTCTCCTCTCTCTTCTCTAGCTTCTTATAAGCCCTGCTCAGCTCCACCCTCCCTTGGGTGGGGCAGGGAATCTGGGACACTCCCATGATACTGGTATTATCAGCAAAATCTATTTAGGAAAATAGAATAATCTTAATCTGTACTAGTCATGAGAAGGATTTATCAGCTCTCAGTTAAAGGCAATTGCTGGAGTTGCGTATATGGTTTCTTAGTAAGATTAAATATAGAATCACAATTTTAAAAAAATAAAGAGACTGACTTTATAAAAAGGTTAATCTTGTTACAGACTTTACAGCGACTGTACTATAAATATGTAGCCATTTCAGTGAGCAACTGGATTCAATTTGAGCTTTCAAACTCCTCTCCTAAAACTAGAGAAACCCAGAAGCTTGGTTTCTCTCTTTTCTTTTCTGTAGGGTCAGGCAGTTAGAACTTTACCAAAGCTACCAGCTATAGAGGTAAAATTGCTGTATCTCCTCTGCAGTAGCTTACTAGACAATCCCCAGTTAATATCTATATATTCAAAAGTTATCCATACTACTAAGACAAATTTTAATTTGGAGATCTATTCTATGGGTTAATCTTTTTTTCCCCATTTGCTCTATTTTAGTTGCCATTACGGTTCAATGATGCCTTGGTACTTAGACAGCTTCGGTACACTGGGATGCTGGAGACAGTTCGAATTCGCCAATCAGGATATAGCTGCAAATATTCTTTCCAGGTTGTACTTTTATAGTGGTATTTTAATATTTATTCACATTAAGTAAATTATTTTTTGCTTAGTTTGTCTAAGTTATAGACACATAGTTATTTCCCTTAGTTATTCCCTTTCATTTCATATTTTGTATATATTGGGTTGTCAGAAAAATCATGACATATTTTTTCTATGTTTTTCAAGTAAAAATGCATCATGACTTTTTCCGACAACCCAATAAAATTGTAAAGGGATAGAAAATACTCATTTCCATTTAAATAACAATCTCATTAAGTTTGTGTTATAGTAGAATCTAATACTTGGCTCTTCTTGTTTGATCTGAATGTTTGCTAATACTAACTTTATTCATAATATAGCAGTTCCTCACACTGATTATACCAGTAATCGAAATACTTAAATCAGAATAATTTAATTTCGAAAGAATTACATTAGATTTTCCCCAAGTTTTCTTAGATGGATTTCTGAGAAACCCACAAGTTACAGATATACCCTTCAACTACTGTTTGTTTCTGTTCTCTTCTTTTTTTTTTAATGTTTGTTTCTATATAGAAAATATATTGAGGTTTTCCTGCAGTTGAGAATGGTATTACTGCGATGAAAAGTTTTATTCTCAGTGTACCCTACAAAAGCAGCCACCTTTGTTTATTTTTTGGTTCAAAATTCCATAGTCTTACTAAATAACTTACTTTTTGGTCTTTACCATTGCTTTGTCAAAGGAATAATTAACTTATGTCATTCTTTTTTCCAGTCTCCTTTGATAACAAATTATGAAGACCGATCTTTTTTTTTTTAAAGATTTATTTATTTATGCATACAAGCTGGATTATAGGCCAGAGGCGTGGGGGAGCGAGGGGGTTCACCAGAGACAGAGTGGGGAGCAGAACAGGCTGAATGATGGAAATACACTGCTGAGGGGAGCAGCGGGCCAGGCAGGAGAGGTCTGCGGTGCCATGTGGGAATCTCTCCAGCTATGCATCAAACCCGCGTCACCGCTGCCGACAGCTCCGCAGCGCTTAACCACTGAGCCACCAGGGAGGCTCCATGAAGACCGATCTTTCCCCCACCCAACATTTTCTATATTAACCTGTTGTTATATTTTAAATTAACAAATACTTTCTTGGTTTCACTCTTTTAAAAAGAATTATAGCAAAGGATCAATTAAAAAAAATGAACTTGTTTAAGACCTTTTTTGCATATAATTGTAAATTATATATATATATATATATATATAAAATCTATTGTGCTTTTAACAACTTTTTTTTTCATTTTCCAGAATTTTGTGAGCCACTTCCACGTGCTTCTTCCCTGCAATATTTTTCCATCCAAATTGAACATTCAGGATTTCTTCAGGAAAATAAATCTTAACCCAGATAATTATCAAGTTGGAAAATCCATGGTAAATATAATGTCAAAATTGACTGTATTTTTGTATTTAAATAATAAGAATAACCTTTGCCTATGAGAATGTTCATTAAAAAATGGTAGTGTAGGAATGAGGACAGTCTCTTCAATGAATGGTGCTGGGAAAACTGGACTGCTACATGCAAGAGAATGAAACTAGATCACTACCTCACACCATACACAAAGATCAACTCGAAATGGATAAAAGACCTGAATGTAAGACCTGAAACCATACAATATATAGAAGAAAACATAGGCAAAATACTCCATGGCATATACCTCAGAAACATCTTTAAAGATTCATCTCCATAGAGGAAATGCAGATGGCCAATAGGCTCATAAAAAAATGCTCAACATCTCTTATAATCAGGGAAGTGGAAATCAAAATCACAATGAGCTATCACCTTACACCAGTAAGAATGGCCCACATTAAGAAAACTAACAACAAATGTTGGCGAGGATGTAGAGAAAAAGGAACCTACTTATATTGCTGGTGGGAATGCAAGCTGGTCCAATCTCTATGGAAAACCATGTGGAGGACCTTCAAATTACTCAGAATGGATCTACCATTTGACCCAACAATTCCTAGTCCACTCCTAGGACTCTACCCAAAGGATGCAAAACCAATTAAAAAAGACAATTGCACGCCTATGTTCATCGCAGCACTATTTATAATAGCTAAAATATGGAAACAATCTAAATGCCCAAAAATAGATGACTGGATCAAGAAGATATGGTATATGTACACAATGGAATAATACTCAGCAATAAAAAAAAGATAGACTTATGCTATTTGCAGCAAAGTGGATAGACCTAGAAGGGATTATGCTCAGTGAAGTAATTCAGAAGGAAAAAGAAAAATATCAGATGGTTTCATTTATAGGAGGAACATAGGGAAACCATACAAGGGATGAGGGAAATAAAAGACAAAACTAATAGGCAAACTAAATTGGAGACATTCATCAGGGGAAGGGAAGGGAAGGGAAAGGGAGCAAAACAGGAGGGAAGAGCACAAGAGTCTATGGTGATGGTTCATGGGTATCTTGATGGTGGTAATTTTATGGGGACAACAGCTCAGAGGAGAAATCAAAAATTGTACAAAAATGAACAGCATTAAAAAAATTTAAAAAAAATAGAAGCTGAACATTGAATGTTTTAAATTGTTCTTAAAAAAATGGTAGTATACCAGATATTATAAGCTGTTGATTAGGCCAAGTTTTTAAGTAATAATGTAGTCAATATTAATTGAAAAGCTTCTGAACAATGCTAAAGTTGTGACTATAATTTTAACTGCCTAAAAGCTGTCTGTCCTTACATATCCTACTGATAATCTTCAGCTCTGCTTTCCAAAGTAGCCTTATCTAAAGTCCCCTGCTATCCTTCATTTCATCAGCTACTTTTTTTTTCTGTCACCCTTCTTCCACTTTCTTAGCTAGAAACCTTTGGCATAGCCTTCACTTTAGCTCTTTTATAGTATTCTATTTATTTTACAAATGATTCTCTTAGCTCATTCCTTTTCTCCATTCCCAGTGCTGTCATTTTAGTTCTATTTTTCCTAGTGCTGTCATTTTAGTTCTATTTTTTTGTCTCTCCCATTTCTCTTATAGAAAAAAGCTTCCTCATCTGATTCAAGACTCTTTGTCATTCCATTTAATTCACTCTACCAATAATATCAAAATCATCATCTTAGTATACTTAATACTTTATGTTGTCTACTCATTAATAATCCACTGATAACCTCCTCATTTAATTCAAACATCTTTCTCTTTATTAAGAACCTCCATGTTGTGAATTCACAAAATTTAATATTTTCTTTATGAAGATTGTTTCATTGTTCTTTATGTGTGCCTTTGTTATTATTCCAAGCCTTGTTTTGTTCAGGTGGGATACTTTGTCTCTTGCCTTATTAGTTTATGGTTTTCCTCTTTGGCTATCTAAGATCTATCTAATAGCTTTTTCCCTTACAAAATGGAGGTGATGGACATACAGATTAGTTTAATTATGATAAGCATTTCACTTCATCAGAACATCACATTCTCTGCTTCAAATATATACAAATTTTAGCAAATCCTATTTCCAAAGGGATGATGTATCGATTATCTTTGTATCTCCTTAAGTCCCTGAAGATTAATTTATGGAATCATAGATTTAAATAATCAAACTGACTAGTAGCTTGGGCAGCAAGAAGCCTTTGATGCATTCTGAGTTTCACAAAGACTTGTTATTGGTTTATTTCTGTTGTGATCAAACTTCAAAGTCTGATTCTCACTTTTCCCCCAATCCCCAAAGCCATTATAAAATATGGCATATTACCAGTAGTCCTTTGGCTCACAACAGCAGTGAATTTTCTGAGGGAAGAATGTTTCACAATCTCTGGCACTGGAATTTTTACACTCATGCTCACATTCCCATTTCCCTTCCTGTATTTTGATGTCTCCTGTCTCCTTTCTAGTTTGAAAATGACTTCTTCAGATAAATTGATAGAAATATTTGTCAGTATTGCTTTTACAATTCTGCCACTATATTTGTTACTTTCTAAAACTTACCATAGGAATGATGATACATGAATTAGATTTCTCATTTATGTTAGTAAATTTCTTCTTATGCTGCATTTCTCATCTGATAGGTCTTTCTAAAGGAGCAGGAACGACAGCACTTACAAGATCTCCTTCACCAAGAGGTGCTCCGCAGAATAATATTGTTGCAGCGATGGTTCAGAGTCTTGCTGTGTAGGCAACATTTTCTCCATCTGAGACAGGCATCCATTATTATCCAGGTAGGAAGAAAAGATTTCTTTGCATTAGATTGGCTAATTTATTTGGTCTTTGTGTTGGTAACCAAAACTATATTACTCTGAATATTTAAATATGAATGTAAATTTCTTTAGAGTTGAGATTGCATACTACTCATTTTTGAAATGTTCTTAACACTAACAGAATACCTGGCATTTCTAATTATGATATAAGAAATTTCTTTTTCTTGAAAAATGTGTTACATGATATGCCTATAGTTTCTGTTGTTTTATCTTCTCCACAGCGATTCTGGAGGAAGTACCTAAATCAGAAGCAAGCCAGAGATGAAACTGTGCAGAAAGATGCTTTGGTTATAGCTAGGGCAGCCTCTCTCCTCCAAGCTTCGTGGCGTGCATACTTAGAGAGGCAACGGTACTTGGAGCTCAGGACTGCAGCCATTATCATCCAGCAGAGATGGAGGGAGCACTATAGGCGGAGGCACTTGGCTGCCCTCTGCATTCAGACAAGATGGAAAGGCTACAGGGAAAATAAGAAGTATCAAGAACTAAGGAACAAAATTATCCTTTTGCAATCAGCGTGTAGAGGATTCAGAGCAAGACAAAGGTAATTAATTTCTGTTGTTACAATAATTACTCCTTCACTCTTCCCAAGTGTCTTGTTTATCGCTGATATTTGCCAAACTGGTATTAGAATTGTTTATGTACAATTAGTCTTCTCTAGATGATAAGACACATAGCAGTTTTAACCCACACTGCAATCTATAATAAAAACTAAGTGTTTATTGAATTAAATTGGGTTGAAAACCTACCTGATCTATGGTTATAACTACTGAAAGTTAAACCTTTACATTGGGTTGGATCTTTAAAACTTGGCAATATTAACTGTTTTTTTAAAATATTATTTATGTATACAAGAGCTAGGGTTAGGCCAGAAGTGTGGGGGAGTTGAGAGGATTCACCAGAGACAAAGTAGGAGCAGAACAGGTGGATTGACTGAAATATACTGCTGAGAGGAGCAATGGGTGAGACAGGAGAGGTCTGCTATGCCATGTGGGCTATCCTTGGCTGGGGATAGAACTTGTGCTTCAGTGGCTGGTGATAGCTTCATAGTGCTGAGACGTAACCCCTCACACCACCAGGGAGGCCTTGTATTAACTGTTTTTAACTTCAGAAACTGTAGTTTCTTTTTTAAGGTTTATCTTAAAATAAGGGCATTATAAAAATGAGGTTTATTTCTGAGTCATTTTATTTTTAGGCTACAATGCCAATTAGGAATAATATACTTAATAAAAATAACCTTACTCATGAAAATAGGAGAATTATGAAATATATGCCCAAGTTAAAGAAACACTTAGATACTATATTAAAAGAAAATTTGAGACTTTTGTTTATTTCTTACCAGTAATGTATTCTCTCCAGTGATAACCAAGTGGTATTTATAACCATTTTCCCCCTGTTTTTATATAGATTTAAAGCTTTAAAAGAACAAAGAGTGAGAGAAATAAAACTAGAACCTGGGTTGGTGGATTTTGAGTCATATGGACCTCTGGAAATTCAGGGCTCAGACCCTTCAGAATGGGAGGATTGTTCCTTTGACAACAGAGTACAAGCCATAGACGAATGTAAAACTGTGATAGACAGTAATCGAATAAGCCATGAAAGTTCATTGGATGGTTTGAAGGATTCCCCAAACAAGCAACAGGAGAAAACCAGAAGCCAGAGTGGTATAGACTTGCAGGAAGATGTAATTGTAAGAGAAAGGCCTAAGTCCTTGGAGGATCTCCATCAGAAGAAAGTAGGTCGAGCCAAAAGAGAAAGTCGGAGAATGAGAGAACTAGAACAAGCTATATTTAGCTTAGAATTGCTGAAAGTCCGTTCTCTTGGTGGAGTATCTCCTTCAGAGGAACGTAGATGGTCTACGGAACTGATACCTGAGGGCCTTCAGTCTCTCCAGGGTACACCTGACAGTGAAAGCTCTCAAGGAAGCTTAGAACTTCTGAGCTGTGAGGAAAACCAAAAGAGCAAATTGGAGTCCATAATTTTAGATAATGAGGAGTTGCAGCCTCTATCATATGAGATATCTGCCAGTCCAATGTGTGATTCACAGAACAGTACCCTCAGTGCTTCAACTGAGACTCAATCTGTGTTGACTCAAAATGGGGCATCCTCTGACTCAGTTTATTTGAAGGATGGGACTATGAAGGCCAGGCTGCTTTGCAGTTCTGAATCTATTACCTGTAAGCCACAGATGAGAGATTCCTTTATTTCCAATAGCCTGCCTACGTTTTTTTATATTCCTCAACAAGATCCACTAAAAGCAAATTCTCAACCAGACACACTTACCCAGAGGAACAAAGTATTGGAAACTGAAGTGACACTTAGAGCTCTTCCTTTGGACATCAGTGGGGAAGCCAGAAAGTATCATTTCTCAGGAGAAAATGCAGTTGTCCCTTCCTCAAATATTGATTCTTCTAATACTGTGCTTAAGAGGTTAGAAAAGCTAAATACTGAGAAGGAAGAAAGGCAAAAGCAGTTGCAGCAACAGAATGAAAAAGAGATGATGCAACAGATTCGACAGCAAACAGATATTCTAGAGAAGGAGCGTAAAGCATTTCAGACTATTGAAACACCAAGAATTGGGGAGTCTCTTCTGGCACCATCAAAGCAGAAAATAGAGAGACCGTCCTCCCTCCTCATCCTGAATACACCCCATAAGGGAGAATCCAGTATACTAGGATCTCGGTCAGTAAGTATAAAAGGTGCAGCTTTTGCCCCAAAAGACAGTGTGTCTACTCACCTACCGCTGAAGGACCGACCTGTGACCATGTTCTTTGAAAGAAAAGGAGGCTCAAGCCAATCTAGTACTGTCAAGGAAGTACCAAAGACAGATAAAACGTTTACCCAATTGAATCCAGCCTCTAAACACTCCAATAATCGTATTTCAAAAAGAGAACACCTCAAGCCCGTTCAGTCTTATAGCCACAAATCTGATGACTCTTCCAGAAGTGGAACAACTAGGGAGATTTTCTTCACACCAAAGGACAGTACAAGTGTTTCCTTGTAAGTGAAGTGTTTGTTTATTCTTATATATGTGGGAAACTTCTTGGAGAATTTTATTACAGAAATTGATCTGTCCCAGGTATTTTGGTGGGTGCTACTCAAATCAGCCGTTTTCTTTGTGTAAAAAAAAAAAAATCTCCTAGTTGTTGACTCCACTAGCCATCTGAAATTGGATATAATTATAACTTGAGACTCTGTGCACAGATAGCAGAGCTTTTGTTTTCTCTCTATTAAGGGAGAAAACATACAGTGTCTGGAAACAAGCTCTATTGCCCATTAAACAACTCTTCATACCCTTTCCCCAAAACCCCTGGAATTCATCATTCTACTTTTTGTTTCTAAGAGACTACTTTAAATACTTCATGTAAGAGGAAATTCTTTATATTTTTAAGTTTTCTTAACTAGTGGTCACCATTGTTTTTCACTTTGGAGAACAAATCAAAGCTCAGGAGGCTCAACTGTGGCAAGAGAGATTTTAATGGCCAGAGGAATTATTTTAGGAGAAGCCGGAATTTCCAGGTTTGATCATATCCTGGTCAGAAAAGGAGATCTGAGAAGTCTTTGCTAGGAAAGTGTGTCACCCATTTAGATTTTTTTAGGGAGTATTACATAGAGCAAAGGACAAGATAATGTATTATGGCCCCTAGGCCTTCATTTATAAAAATAAAATAGAAGATTTTGAATGTATGGCAACTTGTAAGTTAGTGTCTACTTTGAACCTAGCATTACACTATAAGGTAAAATATGACTTCTCACTGAGCTTACTGTCCTTCTGTGGAAAGAGTAGCAATATGTTGTTGGTAAATTGTAAAACTCATGTTACTGAGTTAATATTGGGAATTGGGTCTTGAAAGTACAGGTTCTGTAGAAATTTTCATTAGACACTGGCAATCATTTTAGTAGAATGTAATGATAAATAATTTACTGACATAGAATTTCATGATTAAACAGTTACATCATGTGGTTATTCAAGTAAAATTAAAGTTTTTCAGGGTAATGCTATATCTTCTGTATAGATTAGGGCATGTTTTTTTTTTTTAAAGATTTATTTATTTATGCATGCAAGAGCTGGGGTGTAGGCCAGAGGTGTGGGGTGGTAAGAGGATTCATTAGAGACAGAGTGGGGAGCAGAAGAGGAGGATCTACTGAAAAACACTGCTGAGGAGAGCAGTGGGCAAGACAGAAGAGATCTGCTGTGCCATGTGGGAAGCTCTCTGGCCAGGGATTGAATTCGTGCTTCAGTGGCTGGTGATAGCTTCATAGTGCTGAGACCTAATCCCTTGTACCACCAGGGAAGACCATAGATTAGAGCATGCTTCTTTTAGCTTGATAGCAATTTCTTACTCCATCGGTATAGGTTTTATTCTGTACAACCTTAAATTTAAATTTATGAAAACTGCAAAGAGATTTCAGAAATTTGGACAATAGGAACTATCTCAGTATAAAACAAAGTCTGAGATCCTTATCACTGGGTGGATACTCAGGTATTTTATAGTGATTAGAGTAAAAGACCTTTTGTAAGACTAATTCTAAACATTTGGGGATTTGGTTGTTTCACTTTGTCAACATCACGTCCATTTTACTTCTTCAGCTGACTTCTGCTGCTATTCTTAAAGATACATTACAGTGGAATATATTAGGATTATAATGGCAGGGCCTTTAGTAATTCAGCCATACATGTAAATTCTGATACTGTTAATTAGGTAAGAAAGGAAAGTTTCATATATTGTTTTAGGAATTAAATAAGATTTTGAAATATGGATTTTGCAAAAGTTATTTGACTTGGCTTATTAGATGTTATTTCATGCTATTCTTGAAGATTTCTGCCATGGAGTATATCTGCTAGACATTAAAATGGTAATCCTCTTGTTTTATCTTAAAGATTAAGCAAGGAAACCTTAAACAATGGAAATCCCCAGCTCCATAAAACAGATGAACCAGGTTTTAAACCTGTGAAGTTAATTGGGCCAGGCAAAAGAGAGGTATGTATTGAATCTTGTTTATCTTCTGTGTGACATAGATGCACAATATTCTGAAACTTACTGTTTATGTAGGTAGAACTCTTTATCCAGTTTCTCCCAAGTGTTTATAGAAAAAGTTGTCATGAGTTAAGTGTTATAATTAGGGGTATATACTTCAAGCAGGGAATAGTTCTTAAAACCTCAGATTCTATGTAGGAAAAAGTTGCTAAGAAAAAAAAGGGAATTTATGCAAGTGACTTGGTGACAATGTGGCAGTGAAAGATGACTTTCTTGGCTATGGATAACAGTATATTTTTAGCATCCATTCTTATCCTTTGTTCAGAGTAATGTATATGGATTGCTTTTGGTTACCTTGCTTATTTCTAGTGGAAAGGGCATGGTGGGTTGGAGGGTTGTTCCAAGAAATTCATGAGCTCTCTGATACCTTTCCTTGGCATCATCTCCAAAAAATCCAAAGCAAAATGTTGTTGTATTGTTTGTTTTATCATTTGGTCAAGCAGGTTGCCAGACCGGCCCATAAAAAGAAAGCTCGAATGGCGCGGACGCGCTCCGATTTCTTGACTAGAGGTACTTTTGCTGATGGGGAGGGGGATACAGAGGAAGATGATTACGATGACATTATTGAGCCCCACCTCTCCTTTGACCAAGCTTCTCACTCTGAGCTAGGGCCTGCATCCAACCTGGGTCAGGCCTCTCACAGTGACTCCGAAATGGTAATTTTACAGCAAGGGACAAATAAATCTGATGGGACTAGTCTTTGCTAACCTAAAGCTAACCTTCACAGCTTCTTCCCTGTATCATGGTTTGTACATGGGAAACCTCAGTGAACACAGCAATGAAAGCTAAACCTTAATTTGATAGGCCTCAGGTAAAGGACATTTTAAGAATGTATGTCATATCATCAATAGGTAAAGTTAAGGTTATTTACCTTAGCACTAATATAGAAATCTTCTGAGATCTTAAAAGGTATAGAATTGGGACCCTGAAATTTTTTTTCTAAAGTGGCCAGATAGAAAATATTCCAAACTTCGTGGGTCATATTGTCTCTTTTGCAACTACTTAACCTCTGTCATTATAAGGTAAAGATAGCCAGAGAAAATAAGTGAACAAATGGCATGGTTGTGTTCAAATAAAAGTATTTACAAAAACAGGCATGGGAATGAGTATGTTTGGCCAGTTGCTGATTCCTGGTCTAGTGAGTAGGGTATTTGTTAAGTAATCCAGTAACTTTGAACTGAAATCATATTCTTTCTTTTCTTTCTTTCTCACTTTTTGCCTCTAAACTTGCTTCCCTCTCCACCATTTTTAGTAAAGGAATATAACCATAAATTTAAAAAAATTTAATGAGCGCTGCCAAAAATGTCTCAGCCTGAACCAGCTCAGCCAAGTAGAAGACAGTATATAATATATATTTTTACTAATTACAAATTATAGCATTGGAATTATGTTTTAATAAAGCTGTACTATTTTGACTAAAAATATAATTTTATCATCCATACCTCAACAAAAATTATGTGTATTTATTGCTTGGGCAACTATGAGTATAATTATGGATATAAAGTGTTTTATTTTGGAGTTGTCCTAGAAAATTATATAAGGATCTTCTGTGGCTAGCTAATATGTATTAAAACATGATGAAGTGAAGTGATATGCTATTTATCTCCATGCATATCCTTAATTAAGTTTTGTCACTACTATTCTTTAGTATCTTTATTATGAGAGTAAAATTTTAAGTGGTCTTTTTTAATCTTTGAACTGTTTTAAACTGAAGACCTAGTTAATTAAAATTTTTGCTGGTTTCCAGAATGCCTTCATTGTTTTTATATTTTGTTGGAGATAGACTGACTTTTTAAGTGGTGACATTCACTTTCTAGAAAAGAGAAAACCAAAAATAGCCAGAAAAAATGCATGACTAGCTCCCTAATTAGGCAGATGAGTTACTAACCTGAACCAAGCTGTAGGATTATGAAAGTTGGACTGTGTATCTGCACAATCTGTATCTATCTATATCTATTTCATCTACCTTAGCGGTCTATCTGTCTTTCTATCTAATTTGAAGCAAAGCCCTCTTCAGTGTAGGATAAAATAACTCCATTTGGAGGTCCCCTGTTTCTGAGTTATAAATAATGAAGCACACTCTATCATATGATTACTTAACAGAGCAAACTAATTTTCATGAAAAGTACTACTTATCTATATTTTTTAGTGTACATAGATTTTTTATTTGTGGAAAAGCTTAGCATTTATTATTGCTGTTTTGTTCCTGACGGTTTCCTTTGTTACAAACTGTAGTCCTTTTGGTGGTAGAATTCGCACTGGGAACTCTTTCTGAGATGTCAGGAAGTTGGACTTTCTGCTTGGAGCATTCAGCCCTTTAAGGGTTCTAGCTGGTAGCTTCTGCCTACGATTCACCTGCTTGACAGCCACTGCATGCCAGTAGATGTAGATCCACTCCTCTGCACAGTGTTGTTAGTCACTTCTCCAGCTTTCTCACTGTTCCTCTGTTTCATCACTGGCTATTTTAGGAACAGGTGGTAGTGTTTGTTTCTGGTGGACATTGCATGAAGAAGCTATGCTTTCTAGAATATGCTTATAGATACTTACTGGGGTTGGGTGTGGGGAGGGTAGGAATGGTTTTAAAGCGTTTCCTGTTTGTCTGGAAAATATGTCATGTTCTTATGTTATCTGTAAAGATGAAAACTGTTTCCAAATGGAATCTACTGAATTTTCAGAATTTTGAATGAGTTTGATTTTTTAGGCACATTGATTTAGAAAACCTGGATAGTTTATTTTTCTGGACAAAGTGATCCTATTAACAAAACATTTGCAAATAAGTGTGTCATTAAATCATAATAAGCAACCATCTGATCTTGCCAGTTGTGAAATAATATGATGTGATACAATGTGTATGATGTAATGTGATGAAATAGTTAAAAGTGAATTACTTGTGAGGATTTGATAAGCATCACCTCCTGAGTTATAAGTAAAATCAGTTAATACCTGGTGTATAGGAATAGAGGCAAGCATGGTAGTTTCTCTTCTTAAGACTTTGGTGGTGGTTTTTTCTTTTTAATATCTCATTTTTAACTCTGCCATTTTAATAACTGTTTAGTCTCTGTATGGTACTTTTACTCTGTTCTTATATACACTGCATTGGCTATTACTCAAGAAAATGACATGTTTTGAGGTGACTTTCATAGATGTGTGTGTGTGTGTGTGTGTGTATAATGTCACAATCTTCTGGATGGTGAGTTAGTAAAATCAATTCTGTCTTCTATTTGTAATAGAAGTAGTATAGGCAACATAGTTGGGTTTTTGTTTTTTTAGTTTAATTTATTCTAACTTTTACTGGGCTTAAAACAGTCATCTCTTAAATAGCTCTCCAGATTCTCAGTCTTTTTTACTCCAGGATGGTACAACTAAATTCCCTGTGCCCAGAAACTGCTATCATTTTGTAGATCCTTATTTTCGCTTGGGCATCTTGTAAATCTTCCATTTACTTTTATTGTCTTTCTGAGTTCTTTTGACTATCTTTAGTTTTTTCTGATTTTTTGTTTGTTCATTTCTAGTTTAAATTTTTTAATTTCTTGGTGCTTCATATACAGGAGATATTTAATTCATTTTTGAGCTGTAGTTTTTTGCTACATGCTTTGGGTTTTTTGTACTTTTTTTGGTGGGAGCTGGGATTAAATATCTGAGTTGTTTGGTTCTAATTTACTTTTTAAAAAAATCCATTTATTTATGCATAGGCGAACTGGGGTGTAGGCCAGAGGTGCAGGTGTGTGTGGGGGGAAGATTCACCAGTGACAAAGTGGGGAATAGAGAGGCGGACCTACTGAAATACACTGCTAAGGGGGGGCAGCAGTTTGGTTCTAATTTTTATTCCTATTTTGTTTTCTTATAGTAGTTGTGTGTAGATTTTGTATGTTTTAATTTATTCTCTTTGCACATTTGGAGTAATTCTTAAGATGATAAGTTCAAGAATTTCTTTTCTTTTTTTTTTTGGTCACTGTAGCAAAGTACACCTTTTTTAAAAGAAGCTCCTTCTCTTTTTTGATATGTATGTGATGAAGGAGGCAATTATTTTTCCTTCTCTTTACCTTGTTGGATTCTATATTCTCCCCTCTACTTCTCTTCCTTTCTTCCAATACTCAATCTCCAAAGGGCACCCCTACCTTTTTACTTTCTTTTACTTTGGAAACAGTGCCTTTAAAAATTTGTCACCTTGAATCACATGCAATTTTAAGTCTTTCCCTCTTTAGTCAGTCCCTAATCTACCCATAGTCTATAATTTTCATATGTAGAGTGGAGCTTCTCTGAGATTTTAAAGCAGTTCCAAGCCTGTTGCTAGTTGTATCTTCTCTTTTGCATTAATATTTCTTGGACTGCCTTGTTTAATGCAAAAGCTTCAATGAGATAGTAAGAGGGTGCTTGCTAAGATTAGTTAATTTATTTTTCTGCCTACAGATAATTTGAGATTTGAGTGCTACTTTTTTCCTAGTTGATTACAAGTGTAAGTTTCCTGTGATATAATTTTTCTTCCGGTTCTATATTGTTTTTGGAGAGTATGTCATGATGTTTGTATTTAAACAACTTTCATTATCCTCAGCTTCCTGGAAGTCATTTTTAAAACTCTAAATTTCCTCTCCCTTTTTTTCTGAAGCAATTTATTTGTTGAGGACATAAGATTATTTGTTCTAATGCATTGCCTACATTTGAGTATTTTGCTGATCATAACCCTGTATTGTCATTTTAAATGACATTATATGTTTATAGGAAATATAGGTATAAATGTCCATATAGATTAAGAGTGTTTATCACATTTGGGCTCAAATTTTTTGAGGAAAGTACTTTATAGGTGGAGGTAAGTATATCCTGTACCAGGTTAGGGGCCAAATCTCTTGTTTTGTGATAAAGTCGAACATAAAATCAGGTACTGTTGGCTTAATTCTGGGTTTATTAGTATACTTTTATAGTGGAGGCAAAATACATCAAGTGAAGAGCACAGGCCTTCAGTGTACACTCTGATGATTTATTTGACATATGCATACAACCATGTACTCTATACTCCTGACAAGATTTCTGGCACCAATATAAATTTATTTCTACTTAATTTTTTCATCCTTTCATCTTATCCTCAGCAACCACTATTTTAGAACTTTCTATAAATGTAATCATATGATAATGTGTCCTGCGGTAGGCAGAATTCTAGCATGGCCCCAACAAGATTACCAATCTTAGTTGAAAACGCATCTTTTCTCAATCCATTGAATCAGACACTAACCAAGGAGCTACTGAGAAAGGATATTGCCTATGTTATTAAAGACCCAGATCAGCTGACCTAAACATAGGAATGTTATCCACAATGGCCTTACCTAATTCACATGAGCCTTAATAGGAAGGAAGTCAGAGGAATAAGAGAAATAATAAATAAGAGGAAGTCAGAGATTTCTGGTATGGGAAGGATGCCATATCCTGCTGTTGGCTTGAAGTTATCTTCATGTTCATTCATCTTTTCTTCTACAATGTCATATCTACTGTTAGTTTCATTCAGCATATTTTCCATTTCAGATACTGAAGTTTTTCATTTCTGTAACTTGATTTAGATCTTTTTAATTTATCCTTTTTCTTTACTAACCTTTTGAGCATATGGAATTAAACTATAATTACTGTTTAATATCTGTTTCTTCTGATTCATAGCATTTTCATCATTCTTGAGTCATTTGAGATAGAGTTGTCTCACTATCTGCCATGTATTCTTATTTGTTTGCCTGCCTAGTTATTTCTTGCTGCATTGTAAATTTTGCCTTGTTGAGTGATGGGTATTTTTGTATTTGATTAATATCCTTGAGATTTAAATTTCTGTAATGTTCTAAAACTTTGTTCTGGAAGTATTTGATACTTTCATGTCTCATTTTTAAGATGTATTTGGCTCAGTGTATTGAACTAGAAATTTGCTAAGATAAAAAATTTCAGGGATTCTTATCTCCAACCTAAGAAAATGGGTGAGGAGATATGTAGTAATCATTTTATTATTTATTTGTGTATCAAATTATGTTTTTCACATTAAATATATACTGTTTTTATTATGAAATAAAGATTTGTAATACTCAAAAAGATAGTATTACATCTAGGCTCATTATCCTTAACTATTCAGGTACAGTCCACTGTGTACTTTATCAAATGCCTCAGAATCATACAGTTGTATACTCTGACTTTTGGGCATCAACACTATTATTACTTACCTTTTTTTGAGTGCTGGGCTCTGTTACTGTTAAATCCTTTGAAATGGTTCTTCTCATAGAAAAGTGTTGATTAGTACTCAGTTAAATACTCAAGGGGGACCTTCTGAAGATCTCCACAGTATTTGTGTTTATGTGTGTGCGCATCTCTCTTCTGTCTCTTTTGGTTTCTAGTCACTGTGGTCACTCTGGACTTTCAGTTTCATGAGTTCAACTGAGAGAGTCTGTTGAGGCTCTCTGTGTCCTCACCGCTCTGTGTGATAGCCTAGACACTATCTCAAAGCACAAAGTTAAGATAGATGTTGGATTCTTCCTTTGTTTTTCATCTTGCAGGGATAACTGTCCATCCTCTGATAACTATTCTTTCATATTATTTTGACTTTTTTGGTTTTACTTAATTTTGGTTTTGGTTGTATCAGCGAAGAGAATAGAAAAAGTCACTATTTTATTTTGGCCAGAAGCAGAATTCTGTTCTTTAAATTGTAACAACTCAGCATACTTTCTGTTTCTGTTGAGAAGACCATAAACAAGCAGACCAAAAGACTAAAGAAAAGAGATTCTAACTATAGAAAAAGGAAATGTTAGCAAATGACTGGAATTGGTTAATAAAAAGCTTCTCTCCTCTGAATGGGAATGTCTTTAAAGTGACACACTGTAAACAAATGGGAAAGGTTACTTATAGAAATTCAGGTCCCAGTTTGATAGCCATGTAGATTGTTTATAACTTATACCATTAATGGTAATGATATTTTATTATTTGGGTTTTTGTGTTTTTAAAAAATCTTTATGAATTCTAGTAATTTCAAATCATTGACTGGAAATAATAAGAATCTATAGTGGCAAGTTAAGCCATAAATATAAGTATCACCTTTTATGGACAAATGAAAGGAGTTATGAAAAATTATACATAGATTTCTAGATTTATTTTAGGTTTTTAGGTTTTGACTTTTTCCTTGCCTTTCCACTTTAAGTTGTCAAAAAAAAAAAACAACACTAGAGTTGATACATTCTGTACAAAAGTTTCTTTGATCTGAGTTCTCTACTTCAGATTACTCTAAAAATTTTAATAGAGTTTTTAGTAAGTTATTTTATTTCAGTGGCTTTCTGAATAATACGTATGTATTTTTGTACATTTTAAAATAGGCATGATTCTTAAATAGTTCTATAAGCTGAATTTTAATTAGAGTGTTATTCTGTTACTTGGTTGTAAAATCTTTTACATATGTAATTATTACAGACTTCACAGAGATTTTCTTCAGTTGATGGAGAAGCAAAACTTCATAAAACTATGTCTCAAGGAGAGATTACAACATTGGGAATGAGACAAAAGGCTTCAGATTCAGACATAAGGTACAAAGTATACTGTTAATGGGAGTAATGTTATTTTACTTGCTAAGTGACTATAGATAAATACTGAATCTCTTTTGAGAAGCAAAATTAATAAAACAGCTAGTTTGAAATGAATTTTTTTTTACCAGTTTTTCAACAATGTGACAGGTACAGTTTATTTGCGTGCGTGTGTATACACATGTATATAAAAATGAGCTTTATCTTTCTGTGTTTAGTAGTGTCATTTGGGCAAAGACTTTAAATCATTATATGACATGTGATATTTTTTGTTGAGATTGAAAATATTTTCCAGTTTTGGGCTTTGATTCTGTTCTGAGTTAAGTATTTTATAAATGGAATTGGAAAAGATTCTCAGGACATAATTATATTTACTTTAAAAGATTACAGGGAATTTTTATTTGTCTGGTAAGTATTTTGTCCCTTATTGTGCTGTGTAAGGCACTTGAGCCCTCACTGGACACTTCCAAGATCACATTGAAATCTGATCCATAACACTATTGAAGACCACTTCCTCAATGACTGTGGAAGTATAAGTATTATCCAGAGCACATTATGTTGGAGATCAAATTTTGGGAAATGAGGTATAACATCGGAGAAAGAACATATAGTTAGAAGTTAGAAGTTTAAATATATACATTCAATTTCCACTTCTTCCCCCAAATTTACTGAAATAACAAAACTTATACAGGATTTTAAAAAAAGCGGGGGGAGGTGGCAGGAGAGACAACAACAGCTATAAAATTTTGGACTCCAAAAAGTAAATAAACAAAATTTAAATGTCTTAATAGGAGACACTGAATCCTAAACCACTGGATAAATCTGAGAAAGAAGCATCTGACTGACTCACTCTCCTCAACCCTAACTGATAATAGAATATTTTGGGGGGGGGGGGTGCAGGGATAAAACAGAAGGTCTCTCCACTTGGAGGTTGCTAGATACATCTAATGAGTAGGGTACATATTTGGAACAGAGGGGGGTTCAGCTAAGGGGGATTTACGTATTGAATGTTAAGATCCTCCAGCCTTTATCCTTTACTCAGCTTTCACATTTCACAAACCTAAGCAGATGATTCAAAGAGTCTTTGAAAAGCATTTTGTCTAACTTTCAAGGAAAGATTTAATTAAAGATACTGTTATCAAGGGCTCTCATCACAAAATGACTAGCCAGATAACACTACAAAGATGACCATAGCTTGGAAACCCCATCATTGTGTAACAGAGCTTTTTATATTAACCCCGCTTTTGTTGACCACACACTTGAGGAATTATCTTATATGAAAGAAACTAAAACTAACAGATAAAATACAACTTGGAGGAAATAAACTACAAGACAGACAGATCCAAATATTTACAGACCTTCTGCATAAGTAAATATTAACTGCATCCTTAAACAGAATGCTTGAAATATAAATATTTATAATGAAGTCTTTCAAATTAAAAATATATAGAGTGAAGGAGCAACTCAGAAGAGTTAGAAAGGAAGTAGAGGACACATCTCAGAAAGATGAGCGTTAAAGAACGGAGATGAAAACAGTAATAATAAAGGGCAAAAAGAGATGGAAGAGACCATAAAAATTATTAAGAAAGTTACAGAGCAAGTTCTGGGGTTCCTATGACCCACTGGTAGAAGCTCTGTAAAGACAGCAATGAAACAGAGAGGAGCAAAACATCATTAAACAATTCATGTAAACTTCACAAAATTTATGGACATAAATTTACAATTGTAAAGACCCACTGAATGTCCGACATTGTGGATAAAAATAGACCCATACCAAAACACATGAAAACAAAGACACAAGAGGAATCTCCATTATGATGGTGAAAGTAGCTTTGCAAATGACGACTTTTCATTCAGCATGCATTGAGGTAAATCATACCAGGTTGAAGCAGGTTAGAAGGCTCTGGAAGAGATTTCTTCATGAACATGAAACCTATTAGAGTACTTACCTATGTTTGAATATGTTGAAGTATTCACAAATGGGAAAACTCTTGGAGGTGAATTACATTTAGAAAAATGAGCAAATGTAAAGCAATACATTAACCCTAAAATAAATTATGCAGGAAACTATATGCCTCTGTTGTGTATCTTATTTGCATAATAAAAATAGTGAATCATGTTGTATATTGAGCTAGCTAAAATTAAAATTCTTTTGGGTGCGTGCATGTTTGTGGAGGGAGTAGGATACAGTGGTAGAACCTGCTTAATCATTATTTGTGATCACAAGAATGATAACAGTGTAAGTATGGTAAATATTGGAAGAATCAATTGAAAATTATTGCCTTGAGGGAGCAGAAAATAGCTTGAAAAAGGTAGAAGGATGCTATCCTTTGTAATAGGCCTGTAGAACAATTTCTGTTTATACACTATGAATGTATAAGATAAAAAATGGAACAGAGAAAAAGAACATGGGTGTCAGAACTAGATAGACCTGAGTTTTAACTTTCATCTCCATCAGTGCTTTAGTTTCAATTTGCGTGTATGTAAGTAATGTGATGGTTGTGAAAATTAGGCATATAATATATAAGGTGTAGTGCCTAGCACCTAACAGATGCTCATATTTTTTTTTTTGATTGACTGAACATATAAAGGAACAAAAAATTAATGTTTCAGTCAACCTCCTGTTACAGAGTTAAGGTACCCAATATAGTGAAAGTGAACTGTTACTATCATCTTAAGATGTTTCTTTGGTTTATGAAAAGGGAGAGTATATAAGCACTAAGAATTAGGCACTGATTCTCAACTTTGTGATTTATGGGCTATGTTACTGTGGGAGTTACATAATGGTTAAGCCTCCAGTTTTTCAACTGTAAAAGGTTATAGTAGTTTAAAAGTATACTTTTAAAATTAACTGAAGTAATGCCACAAACAGCATTGTGCCTGCAGCAGCAACACAAATAAATGGTTGCTTTTGTTAATTGATAATAACTGATCACTCATGAATATGAAATAATGATGTTAAAGCTTCAGTATATAATGGTAAGTAGGAATATTTAAAATTGTGCATGCAACATAATTATAGTGATATAAAATGGACATGCTTATGGATAAAAACAGAAAGGATATTACCCAAAAAAGTAAATGTCAGTGATTTCTTAAGTATTTATTGTTGGCTTTATACTAAATCCAAGCTGAAAGAAGGATGAAAATGAAAAGATAACAGTTTAAGAATCAGAAAACCTGAGTTGGAATCCTAGTTCTACTGCTCTGTAGCCATTTTAGTTTAGGGAATTATTGAATGTATACAGGTCTAATTATTTTTGTATTCAAGATGAAGAAACTCTGCCTTCCTGGTGAAGTTTAAATATGATTGAATTTAAGTGTGAAGGTTAAATAAATTAATACACACACAAGTCTTCATATGAAATGATATACAAATACTGTCACAGAGATATGCTGATTTCATTTTCACCTTTTTTATTTTAAATAGACCTCACAGAGCTAAGATGAGATTCTGGGCCAAAGGGAAACATGGGGAGAAGAAGACTACCAGAGTGAAACCTGCTACCCAAACAGAGGTTTCAGCACTCTGTGCTGACTCAGATGTGCTTCCAGCTCATCAGTTTCCAGATGGTAAAAAATAGGCAAAGGGTGGAGATTGTTTTCATAGTATCTGTCCTTCTTCCCTTCCCTTCCTTTTTTTATTCCCTCCCCCTCCCTTCCTTCCCTCTTTATTTTTAATTGAGGTAATATTAGGATGCCCCCATCAGATATTGCCACCATAGTGCACCCACCACCAAATCACCTATAGTTTACCACACTCTCACATTTACTAATTGCGTTCTTTTTTATAGGCACCATTCTCAAGGGGTGAGGTGATACCGCAGCATGGTTTTTATATTTTAGCATTGCAGATATTTCCTTCCACTCTCTTTCCCAGAGAATGTCTGAGCTGAAATTAAGGGGAGTCCTAACTTGGGAGCCCTTAAAGTTTTTTTTTTCCCTTGCTTCCCACAAAATTTTTCCTTTCTTTTGATTTTTGATAGTTTGACAATTGTGTGTCTAGGTGCAGTTCTTTTTGAATTTAAGTATTTAGGTGTTCTCTCTGCTTCCTGGACATCCATATTTAATTTATTCTGTAGGTTTGAGAAGTTCTTAATTGCTAATTTTTGAGTAGGGTTTCTGCTCCTATTTCTTTTTCTTCCCCATCTGGGAGCCTAATTATTCTTAAATATCCTTGCTATATGAGTCTGGTATTTCTTTTAGCATTTCCTCATTTTTCCTTTGTCTTGACTTTCCCCTTTGAACTTGTAATTCGTTCATTTGAGTCTTCTACAGCTGCTATTTTTTCTTCTATCTCATTATATTTAAGGGCTTTCTAAATTTGTGTGCATTTCATTCAGAATCTCTTTTTTGCTATTTTTGTGTATCAATTTCTGTGGTGCAGAACTCTGTGTCTGGATCTCATTTCTGAGATCTTGTACCTGCCTGTCTGCCTTTGACTAACCTTCCAGTATCTCATTTAACATTTTAAATATTGTTGCTTTGAAGTCATCAGATTGTTTGTCTATTTCTGTCTCCTTTGTATTTTTCCTTGGACTTCTGTCCTTCTCATTTTGCTTTTCCATCTTTTGTTGAATTAATTGTTCCTTGATTCCTTTGCATGTGTACAGCCTAATTTATGCATATGATGTGGTTGCGGCGCTGAAGATTTAGTTTTGTTTTTACCTTGGCGCGAGGTGGAGGTAGAAGGGAGACCTGGAGTTTAATACTAGATTTCAGTTTCATGAGTGATGTTCATTAATCACCTCTTCCTCTCGTTTTGTTCCACAGCAAGCTGTATTCTGTGCTTAAGTTGTCTTTACTTCCCACCCCACCTGTTGATCCATTCTTCAGAGAGCTGTGATCTGTGGAACTTGAATCTCCCAGTAGGGAGAACAAGGTCTGGACCACCAGGCTCCCTCTCCAGTATTAACTTTCACTTGATACTAAGGTGGCACTCTGTGTATAGTGAGTACATATGTGCAGACTTAACACTGTGGCAACCTACAATGCCCATTGCTGTCTCAGCTGCCCTTTCTGCAGGGCTAGGATATACTTGCCCTTTATTTTCCCAAAGAATTAGTAAGTTAACTTGAAAGTCCTTCTTTCTGCTGTTGGACTTTTTACAGAGTAATGCCTGGTTCAACCTGGCTTTTCTTTGATCTCCTCTGGGAGGGGAGAGGAGAGGATGCTTTCAGTACCTATGAAGTCCCAATTTGGGAAGTTTCCACTTTCCCAGGTGGGAGTCTGCAGAGTTCCCACAGCCCTTGGTTGGATCTGGGCTCATGTTCGTTTCAGCAGAATTCCTCCAGAGAATTTAATGATATCCTGGGCTCTCCCCCTCCCCCCCATATGGCTTGGGAAGTTGACCCCCACCCCAGACATCTTCTACTCACTTCCTCCTGTTCTTTCCTCTCAGCAGCCACCTTAGTTCTTGAACTCTTTGGGAAAGTCTTGGGGGTGTATAGTCGGGACAAAGTGTCTGGATTTTCCTTTGAGTACATACTAATCTTTTTTTTGAATAGTTGTTTCTCAAGGGAAAGGGTGGTTCCAGCCTCCCTATTTCATCATGTTGTGGGTGTTATTCCCAATTTATAGATAAGAAAACTGAGACATAGAGAAATTATTTGTTCATACACATAATTCACCAAGCTGAGATTTGAATGAAGTCAGCCTAGATCTAGAGTCTACATTTTTAACTGCTGTGCTATGTTAAGTATATATGAAGTACCTAGAACTTAATATATAGTGTTGAGTGCTTTATAATGGTATTTGTTATTTAAATTTTGTGGTCATCAGGCATACCACATTTGAAATTGGTTCATCTGTTGAGAAAACTCGTCTTTCTAAATACTGGAATACTAGCTCTCTGAGGATTCTAATAATCTCAATATTAAGACATTTCTCGAGGGCCTCTCTGGTGGTGTAGGGGTTAAGTCTCAGCACTACCACTGCAGTGGCCTGAGTTCCATCCCTGGCTAGGGAGCTAACCCACATATGACACAGTGGACCTCTCCTTTCTCACCCACGGCTCCCCTTTGCAGTGTATTTCAGTAAATCCGCCTGCTCTGCTCCCCACTTTATCTCTGGAGAATCCTCTTACCGGTTCCCCCCATCCCCTCTCCCTGTACCTCTGGCCTATACCCCAGTTCTTCTATGCAAAAATAAATTTTAAAAATCTTAAAAAAAGAAAAGATAATATACATCAGAGGTGGGTAGGTGATAATGAATAAATAAAATACCAGTGGGTGGGTAAAATTACCAGTGTTTAATTAAATAGAAAGAAGTGCTTTTTTTAAGGTAGGATAGAACAGACCAAATTACAATAAGTAACAAAAACTTCTTGTATCTGTAATAAGATAAAGAAAAGGACAAGGAGGAAAAATCATCAAACTTTACATAGGAGTGGGTAGACTAGAGAGGAGGCACCTATATTATCTGTGTCGGAAGGAAAAATGGTAGAGATGTAATTACAACTCTATTTTTTATGTCTGTGGCTTTGTTCTTATCTCTTGGAAAACTGATAAGGATTAGACGAAAAATAAATTGGTTTATTTGGAATATTTGGAATTCCTCACCATTACATAACTGAGAGGATCACTTTTATCTGGTTTATCGTAATTTTTCAGAATTTTTCATTTTTCACAGTCATGTACTTTGTTACTTAGTTCCAAGAACGAAGCATACAGCTTTTTAGTTGAAGCATATATTAAAAATAAATATTATTGTATGTTTGCTTCGTAAGGATTCGTATATAAAAATTAAATTATATTTTTATTTTTCTTAGGGTAGAAATTTAGTAAGTAAAATTTTATTTTTAATGCTGAAATAGGATCATAAAAAATTTCTTCAGTAAATGTTATTTCTTTTAAGAAAGATATTAACTGATACATGAACTAACAAGATACTTAAATATGTAGGTTATATAATGGAATTGAAATCCATTAGTATCAGTTGAATATACTTGCATCCTATACTCTGATGCAATATCTGAGATTGGGTTTTTCTCAGTTCCTGTTTGAGGTGGTATTTAGCCTCTAAGGGGCTATTTTTTTTTTTCATTGTCAGCATTAGCTTTTAGATGGAATGAAGATGTACCATTGGACAGAGGATAAGAGAAATACATTTGTGTGTGGGTGGGGGAGAGTCAAACAGTTAATGAAGGAAGGGACAAATATTGTCATCAAGTCCCAGATAGAGTTTTGGCAGATCCAGTATAATTCTAGATTATAACAGACTACATGGTGGTCCAATTTATTTAGTATAAACAGTTACACAGAAAATTTGTTATGCTTTCCAATATTACATATACAAAACCAATTCATTCCAGAAATTCTCTGAGAAATCCAGATAGTTATTTGGGAGATGTATAAGGAAATTTTATATGCTAAAGAAATCCAAGCAGTAGTAAGCCAGTTGATTTACCTTTCTCCATAAAATGTTGCCAGGCTACCACCAGATAGCATGACTGAACTTTAGACCCAGTAAAGAAATAATACTACTCAAAGTTCTCTGGTTTGTTAGACTGTAAATAGCTGGGTATTTTTCAGAGTAAAGCTATGACTGGGTTAATGGCTAATAGGTCAGTATTTAACATACTAGTATAATTTTTAACTCTCCTTTTTTTTTGGGGGGGGGGGCGGCGGGGTTTGGATCCAGACTTCAATTCTATGAAATACTTCTGTCTTGATTTTCAGTGTCAGATCTCAGGTTCTTGGGAGACATGATACCATTTCCCATTGAAGAGAGATAATTATTAAATATGTTTTCTAGACAAATGTGTAATCTGGATCTATTACCTATCTTGCCTGGTGTCAGATGTTAGTGTTACTTTGCTTTACAGATATTTGTGCTTGTTTCTTTTAATGACTTAACTAAAGGAACTTAGAAGGATGTGGACATTTCAATAATTTTCCAGATTTTTTTTTTTTACACTCTCTTGAAATTTAGAATTACATCAGTTTCATTCAACACCTCCTTTGAGCCCCGAATTGCCTGGTAGTTGCCGTAAAGAATTCAAAGAGAACAAAGAGCCTTCTCCAAAGGCAAAGCGCAAGCGAAGTGTCAAGATCAGCAGTGTGGCTTTGGAGTCTATGCATTGGCAAAATGACTCTGTCCAGATCATAGCAAGTGCCAGTGATTTAAAGAGCATGGATGAATTTCTTCTGAAAAAGGTAAGCATTGCTTTCTGGGTTATGTCCCTGAGCAGCTTTGACTATGAAGTACTTGCTTTGTATCAGGATATTGACTTCTAGAGATCACAGTTAAACATGCTTCAGTAAATTAGATGATCTGTTCTTTACCAGAAAGGTGCCTGTAATAGAATATGCCTTAGTCAGACTGAGTAGATAGGATTTAAGGTTTTAGGGTTATTGTTGACTTCTACTTTAGTCGTGACTCTCCTGTTATATACCATCTGTTAAAGTGAAACTTGTCATTGTGAAAGTGGAGCTGTTTTTCTGATAGCAATACTAGAATTGTGCAGTGTAGGAAGGGACCTCAGAAATCAACTTTTGAAAGTTCTGCTCTCTAGTCATGCTTTTTCCTGGATCCCATAGTATCAATGGCTTGTACTTTTAGGACAATCTTGTTGAACAAACAATATGTATTCAACTCTTACATTCACCTCTTTTCAATTAGTTTTCAACATTGTGTACAAAAACTCTTTCTCTCTGTGGTCCCCAGATGAATGACTTAGATAATGAAGACAGCAAGAAAGATACATTAGTGGATGTTGTATTTAAAAAGGCCCTGAAAGAATTTCGGCAAAATATCTTCAACTTTTATTCATCTGCACTGGCGGTAAGTTGGACCTTGTTAAGAGATGTTTAGTTGGTCAACATATGAAAGACATTTTTCAGTGCTATAGAAGATAATGTAGAGGTTATGTTCAACTATGGATTTCTTCTTTTTTTTTGTTTTTGTTCTAGGGACAGGTAAGGAAAAGCATACTGATAACCTCTGATCAATAGCTTCTTTGAATTTCCTTGAGTAGTCCCCTTTGTGCCACATGAGTATATTTTCATCTTCCTTAGACATTAAATTCAGATACTGTGGATATGATTCTATTTTACCCTGTGTCTCTTTGCTATTTTCATTTTTCATGATCCTTTAAGCTTTAGCCTCTAATTCTCGTATGTGTGGAATTACATTATACTTTTTCTTTTAGTGATACTCGTGTTTTAGAAAATTCATTTTTGATGCTCAAGTGTATAAATTAATGCTTTGATCTGTAGAGTCTTTATTAGTACCTGCAGATTGTTGTATTGATTTTTCTTTGTTCAATCTGTAATTCATATTGAAAAGAGAAACCAGAAAAACTTATTGTTTATCCTCTACTTTTTCTTTTTCAGTATAAGAATTTTTACCTTTTAAAAAACAGGAATGATACAGTGTGAGAGAGCAGGAATTTCAAGACCATAATAAAGAAGTATCAGCCTATGGCAGGTGACTAGGTTTTGGTAGAGACAACATTGACCATATTTTCCCAGTCCTGCCCAACAACTTAATCACTCTCATCTCTTTCTCTGCTTCACACCTGCATTTCCCAATTTGGGAATCAGAGTTGTTGGATCCTCCATTACACTTTGAATCACACAGGAAGGCCAGCATTATGAAACAGAACTTAACATTGGTTTTTAAGCCCTGGATCAAAAAAGTTCAACTTGTAATTCTGAAAATGTGAAAGAGAAATAAATGCTAAATATTTGTGGCACTTTTTGCCATTTAAGAGAAAAAAAATATCTTCTCAGATTTCAGAGCCTCATTTAAACGAATTAACAGGAATTCCATGAGATTTTTTTTTTTTTGGAAGTAATGTGGTATTCTGGGTATATCACTATTTTTCAGAAAAGTAAAAGATGATTACCTGGTGTATCATTAGGCATGTATTCAAGAATTTACTCCTTCAATTTTAGAGTGGCTCTGTCTATACTATATTCATTTGTGGGAGATAGGCAGTTAAGAGGAATCCAATAATCCATATAGTCTTTATAGCCAAATACTGTTTTTAAAAAAGACAACAGAATTTCCCTGGACCTTGCTAAATTATTACACTTTTTAGTTTTTATTTTATTTTATATATATTTTAAATCATTCTTCCTTTTTGTACAATGTGTGCTTTCTCCTCTCAGGTGTAGTCCCCATAAAATTCCCACAACTAATTCACCTGTGCGCTATCACCATAGCCCCTTGTACTCTTCCTTCCCCTGGTTTGGTCCCTCTCTCTCCCCCTCCCCTGGAGAAATTCTCTGGTTTATAGTTGCCTGTTAATTTTTTAAAATTTATTATTGTTATTTTTTTCCTGATCCCTTATTTGGTTCCCCTATAATCCTTCTGTAAGTGAAACTATCTGATCTTTTTCATTTTCTTTCTGGCTTATTTCATTGAGCATAATCCCTTACAGCTCCATCCATGTTGCTGTGAGTGGCATGAGTTTATCATTTTTGATCGCTGAGTAATATTCCACTGTGTATGTATACCACATTTCTTGATGCAGTCATCTATTTTGAGGCATTTGGGTTGTTTTGATATCTTACCTATTGTAAATAGTTCTGCAGTAAAATAGGGGTACAGGTATCCTTTTGGATTAATGTTTTTTTTGTCCTTTGGGTAGATTCTTAGGAGTGGAATTCCTGGATAATAGGGTAGCTCCATTTTTAGTAGTTTCAGGACTCTCCACACAGCTTTCTATAGTGGTTGGACCAGTTTGCAGTCCCACTAGCAGGGTAGGAGAGTTCCTTTTTCTCCACATCCTCGCCAACTTTTGTTGGTGCTGGTTTTTTTAATATGTGCCATTCTCACTGGTGTAAGGTGGTATCTAATTGTGGTTTTGCTTTGCATTGCCATAATTATAAATGATGTTGAATGTTTTTTCATATACCTGTTGGCCATTTGCATTTCCTCTTTGGAGAAGTGTCTTTTTAGCTCTTCTTCCCATTTTTTGACTGAATTGTTTACTTTGTTTTTGTTGAGTTGTGTTAAGCTCTTTGTGGATCTTTGTGATTGTTCCCTTATCAGTTGTATGGAGTGCAAAGATTTTCTCCCAGTCAGTAGGGTGGCTCTTTGTTTGGGTTAATGTCTCTTTTGCTGTACAGAAGCTTTTTAGTTTGATGTAATCCCAGCTGTTTATCTTTTCCTTCACTTTCTTTGCTTTGGGGTATGAGTCTTTGAATCATCTCATCTTACCGAGATGTATGTCATAGAGTTTTGCCTGTGTTTTTTTCTATGTATTGTAGTTTCATGTCTTACATTCAGTTCTTTTATCCATTTCAAGTTGATCTTTGTGTATGGTGTGATTTAGTAGTGATCTAGTTTCATTCTTTTGCATGGGGTGGTCCAGTTTTCCCAGCACCATTTATTGAACAAATGGTCCTTGTTCCATTGCATATTCTTTGCTCCTTTATCAAAGATTATTTGTCCATATATGTGTGGCTTTATTTTTGGGTTTTCTATTTGATTCCATTGGTCTGTGGGTGTGTGTGTGTGTTTGTTCCTGTACCATAGTTTTAATTATTATGGCTTTGTAGTATAGTTAGAAGTCTGGGCATGTGATACCTCCATTCTCCTTCTTGTTAATGAGGAGAGCTTTGGCTATTTGAGGTTTTTCTGTGAGTCCATATAAATTTCATCAATATTTGTTCTACTTCTTTGAAGAAAGTCATTGAGCTTTTTATCAGGATAGTGTTGAATCTGTAAATTGCTTTCGGTAGTATGGCCATTTTAATAATGTTAATTCTTCTAATCCATGGGCAGGGAAAGTCTTTCCATTTCTTTGTGTCTTCTTCTATTTCTTTTAATGATATTTTATAATTTTCTTTGTATAGGTCACTTACCTCCTTTGTTAGGTTTATTCCTAGGTATTTGATTTTTCTTCTTTCAACTGTAAATGAGATGGTTTTCTTAATTTCTTCTTCTTCAGATTGATTATTTGCGTATAGGAAGGCTACTGATTTGTGTGTGTTGATTTTGTATCCTGCTACTTTACTAAACTGGTTTATTATTTTAATTAGTTTTTCTGTGGAGTTTTTAGGGTTCTCTCTGTATATTATTATATCATCTGCAAATAGTGATAGTTTTACTTCTTCTTTCCCTATTTAGATTCCTTGTATGTCTTTCTCTTGTCTTATTGCTCTGGCTAGGACTTCCAGTATTATATGGAAAAGCAGTGATGAGAGTGGACATCCTCATCTTGTTCCTGATCTTAATGGAAAGGCTTTCAGCTTTTCACCATTGAGAATAATACTGGCTGTGGGTTATTCGTAGATGGCTTTTATAATTTTAAAATATGTTCTTTCTATCTGGAGAATTTCAAGGGCCTTCATCATGAATGGATGTTGAACTTTGTCAGATGCTTTCTCAGTATCTATTGATATGATCATATGGTTTTTATTTTTCTTTTTGTTTATGTGTTGTATTATATTAATTGATTTTGGGACGTTGAACCATCCTTGTGCCCTTGGAATAAACATCGCTTGATTGTGGTGTATTATCCTTTTGATGCATTGTTGGATTTTGTTTGCTAGGATTTTATTGAGGATTTTACATTGGTGTTCATTATCAAGATTGGCCTGTTGTTTTCTTTTTTTGTGTTATCTTTGTTTAGTTTTGTTATTAGTGTAATGTTGGCTTCATAGAACGTATTAGGTAGTATTCCTTCTTAGTTTTTTGAAAGAGTTTGTGTAGGATAGGCACTAGTTCATTTCTGAATGTTTGGTAGAATTCATTTGTGAAGCTGTCTGGTCCTGGGCTTTTGTATTTGGGGTGGGTTTTGATTACTGTTTCAATTTCGGTGCTTGTAATTGGTCTGTTTAAGTGTTCTATTTCTTCTTTATCTAGCTTTGGATGATTATATAGTTCTAGGAATTTGTCCGTCTCTTCTAGATTGTTGAACTTGTTTGCATATAAATGTTCTTAGTAATCTCTAATTATTCTTTTGCTTTCTGCTGGGTCTGTTTTAATTTCTCCTCTTTGTTTATGATCCATTTATTTGTGTTTTCTCCTGTTTTTTCTTTCTGAGCCTGGCTAGAGGTTTGTCTATTTTGTTTATTTTTTCGAAGAACCAACTCTTGGTTTCACTGATTTTTTTTCCTTTCTTATACTGGCTTTTGGGTTTGGTTTTTTTTGTTTTTGTTTTTGTTGTTCTTTTTCTAGTTCTTTGAGATGGGAGATTGGGTTGTTTCTTTGAGTTCTTCCTTGTTTCTTGATGTGAGCCTGTATTGCTATATACTTTCCTCTTACTATTGCTTTTGCTGTGTCTCCTACATACTGGAAAGTTGCATCCTCGTTGTCATTTGTTTCAAGGTATTTTTAAATTATTTTTATCTCCTCATTGAGCCGATGGTCTTCCATTAGTGTGGGTTTCAACCTCCATGAAATGGGAGGGTTCCTTGCTTTTTGTGGCTTATTTCTAGTTTGATGCCTTTGTGATCAGAGAAGACAGTTGGTATGATTTTGATTTTAAAGTATCTGTTGATGTTTGTCTTGTGGCCCAATATGTGATCAATCCTGGAGAATGATCCGTGTGCACTTGAGAAAAATGTGTACTGGGATTTTTTCAGGTTCAGTGTCCTACAGATCTGTTAAGCCCATGAGATCTAGGTCCTTTATTAGGGCTCTACTGTCCTTGTTTATTTTTTGTCTTGTTGATCTGTCCGTTGGTGAGAGGGGAGTGTTGATGGCTCCTACTATATGTGTTTTCTCAAATGCCTGTTTTCAGAGCTGATAATAATTGTCTGACATATTTTGGTGCTCCTTCAATTGGCGAGTATATGTTGATGAGTATTATATCTTCCTGATGTATTGTCCTCTCGGTCATAATATAATGACCATCCATGTCTCTTTTTACCTTTTTTTAGTTTGAAGTGTATTTTATCTGATATAAGTACAGCTGTTCCTGCCTTCTTTTTTGGTCCATCAGATTATTACACTTTTTAAATTTAGGTATTTACTAAAATTTAGCAGGTTTTATTTTGCAGATAATCAAGTAGTTGTGAGTTTAAAAATACTACATGACTTCATGGGCATCCTTTTGGAAAGCATATCAGGAGCCGAAGCCTTCTGCTAAATTCTGCCCAATACAAGTTGAATTAATCTTCTATATTTAAGGAATTTCTTCATTTTTTTTTCTTATATTTCTTTTTTATTACTTATTAGGTGGATGATGGGAAAAGCATACGTTATAAAGACCTCTATGCACTATTTGAGCAAATTTTGGAAAAAACCATGAGGCTTGAGCAGCGTGATTGGAGTGAATCTCCAGTAAGAGTTTGGGTCAATACTTTTAAAGTGTTTTTGGATGAATATATGAACGAATTTAAGCCTTTGGAGTGCATAACCGCAAAGGTAAATATGGTATATTTTGTCTTCTAAAAGGATTCAATTATGAATATTTTCAGAGTCTGTTCAAGACAGATGATATTTGAAAAACATTGTATAAGCATGTCAGCTTAGCATTACTGTAGAATTCCATTATTTCTTATAAATTGATCAGACAGTGTTATCTGAACATTTTGCAATTGAAACTTTCTTCACTGAGTTAAAGCATAATGTTTTCCCATCAAGATTATACCCTCAGTTTTTATAGAGGTCAGTATATGAATTTCTTTTTGGAAAAAAGTGGTTAAAGATGTGATTCTTTGTATCATCTTTACCTTTAGGTAAGGACCCACAAATTATATTTTCTCCTGAATTAAGTGTTAGGAAATGTGTGTATCTAAAAATCTATATAACAGCAATAATAATCATATTAAGTGCTAGGTATTTTATTTATTTATTTTAAAGCAATTAGACTGTTAAACAATAGTAGCAAAAACAATCACTAATACAGTTTTTTTCATATCTGTATGTACTTTCAAACTTTTTCACACTTAAATCTAATACATAAAGTTTATATTATTACTTTAAGAATAGAGAAAGTAGAAGGCAACAATTTATTTTCAATTTATTAGTTAATTTATTTTTAGAGATTTATTTATGCATACAAGAGCTGGGGTGTAGGCCAGAGGTGTGGGGGGTGAGAGGATTCACCAGAGACAGAGTGGGGAGCAGAACAGGCAGACTGACTGAAATACATTGCTGAGGGGAGCAGTGGGTGAGACCAGAGAGGTCTGCTGCATCCTGTGGGAAGCTCCCTGGCCCCGGGATTGAACTCATGCTGCAGTGGCTGGATAATCGTCATAGTGATGAGACTTAACCCCTTGCACCACCAGGGAGGCCCAGAATTCAAAGAATTTAATTAACCTCTTCAATATTGATTGTTTTATTCAATTCTTGCTTTAGCTCTAATAAATATTATGAAATCTATATTACACAACATTATCAATGTACTTCCTTTCAGTACCCCAGCTAAAATAATTAGGTATTTCATTATTACTAAGTATCAGATATATTTTTAATTCTTTTTATTGATTATTTTCCATTTTACTTTCAATAATTCTACTTTGTATGTGTTAAAATATGAACTCATTTTGAAGCTATAAATAAATCCTTGGAAGTTCTTCTGTTCTAGAACTAGATTAAGGTCATTATGTTATACACTGAAGGTTCTTACTAGACTTGTACTGACTTTGTTTATAATTTTTAAATTAGCTTTGGATTGTTCTGTATTATGGCTATTTGGAAATGTCATAAGTAAAAGAGCTTTTCCATGTCCCAAATAATATTTTATATTTAACTCTGGGATTAAGAGTTTTCTATAACCAAAAGTAAATTGTGATCTTTAAAATGAATAACAACTAGTAAAATAAAATAATAAATTTATATGGCATGATTTCTGAACAGGGCTGAGGTTTTTAAAAGACAATCTGTTGCTTTATGAACTCTGTTTTACCAAACATAAAAAAAGTTCTCATTTTACTAGCATTGCACAGTTGCTCTTTTGGAATAAAAGAAAGCTGCTTCTCTGTTGAGCAAAATCTTAGTATTTGCAAAGAAGTAAGAAAGTAAGTTAATCTTTGCTGTATCACAGTTTCTGTATTTCTCTCCCATCAGGTGCCAAAAACAGAAAGAAAGAAAAGAAGGAAAAAAGAAACTGATTTAGTAAGTTATAATCTGTTGGAGTTTTTTTTTGTTTGTTATAAAAATAAAAATGCAGTTTTCAGACCAACAGTCTGAAGTATATCACACAATATTTTTTGTGAATATAGTTAAGTACTAGGTTTGTCAAGTAATGAGGGTAATCATTTATGCCTTTACAAAAATTTAAGATAAGAAGTATTTCTTGAATTCTATGACTTATTATCAACAGTAGCTTCCTAAAATGCCAGCAAACTGAAAATTTTTATTCATAAAGGGTAAAAATATGATTCCTTTTAAGAATTAGAGTTGAAGGTGTTGCTTCCTATGAATTTTCTCTCCCTTCTAAAGAAGGTAAAACTGTTTAGGATTTTGCAATTAAAATTACTTGTAATTAGAACATCATTTCCAAAGGAGTTGGAGCTTATCTTACTATTGTATGTGTTATTGTATTACATGCCTCTGTCTTTATGATAATCTTTTTAATTACAAGGATGAGTTAAGCATAGAAGAACTCATAGCCTACTATTGAGCACTGCTGTTAGATATGATTATTTATCTAACAGTTATTTAAAGATTACTGCTGTTAGATATGATAAATATTGTAGTAAAAATGGTACAAAGTGCTTTTTAAACACAGAAAGGGAGAATAAAGGACTATTTTACAGGAGAATTCTTGATACGCGAGTAGTAGTTTAGACAGGCTAAGTATCTGGCCAGGGAGAACAAGTCTGTCCAAACACACATCAGTGGAAAATCCTGGCATATTGATCTAGTAGGTTTGATTGGCTCAAATATTGGCTGTTTGTAATGGGGGAAAGAGGATGGTGTTGGAAAATTAGATACAAGTCTGGACATTCTACCTTCAAATTATATCTAACAGCTGACCTCTTCATACAATAGTGAAATATAATGCATAGTCTCACATTGGTCTGCCTTCTTATACTCTTTTCCCTTTATAATTCTCTATTTAAGCCATCTATTTAAGTCAGGTCATGTCTCTACTCAAAATTCTCTAGTGATATTCAGTGTTCTTTGTCTAGAATATGGAATTCTTACCATGTCTACAAGATTTAACATGCTCTTGCACTGATTATCTAAACTTCATTTTCTTCTCTTTACCCCTATTATCTCTGCCTCGGCTCAATTTGCAGCCTTCACCTCCTCTTTCTTTTTCCATATTCATTTTCTCTTTCTAACTTACCCCTGAAAATGTTAAGTTTTAGGGCCTACAGAGCATGGATTACAACCCTCTCAAATTCTAATTCTAGAATATTTATTGTTGACCTTAGTAATAAATCAGAATTATAAGTCTGTCTCTCTGTCACTTGTAAGCCAATTTCTGAGGTCTTTTAGGTCATTGCTTATAGCTTTTCCACTATGATCTGTTTTATAGCTTTTTGCCTGTTGACAAGTTTCTTCCTTTTCTTAGGTACAGAATTGTGAAAGTAGTATATAGTATATCTAAGCCTTTGGCTGAGCTTATATCTTTTCTCCAAAGGAAGATTTTTGAATTGAGAAGGCTTAAATAAGACTGAGTCTCAATGTTCTAAAATAGGAATAATGCTTCCATCACTGTAGATTTTTGTGACAATTAAATAAGATTATATACAAAGGAAAGGGTAGGAAGGCTTCTTATTAACAGGTGCTGTTTATGCATCCTATATGCTTTAAGTCTTACAAGAGCAGTCTTTTTCATGTAGCAAAAAACAATACCTAAAGATGAGCAAAGAATATGAGATAAAAGACTTATTTTTCATTGTATTCTCTTTTGTACATTTGATTCACTAAGAATAAAGGAAGTTTTATTTATTTATACTTTTAAAAAATTAAATTTTTTTTAAAGATTTATTTATTTACACATACATGCTGGGGTATAGGCCAGAGGAGTGGGGCAGCGAGAAGCTTCACCAGAGACAGAGTGGGGAGCATCACAGGCAGATCGATGGAAATATACTGCTGAGGGGAGCAGCGGGAGAGGCATGAGAGGTCTGCCAGCCATGTGGGAATCTCCCCGTCTAGGTGCAAGTTGCGTTGCTGCTGCCAACAGCTCCACAGTGCAGCGCTTAACCACTGCGTCACCAGGGAGGCCCTGTTTATTTATACTTTTAAAAAATTAAGTTAGTATTAGTTTACAACACTGTATATGTCTCAGAAATACAGGTTTCCCATCGCTTCAGGTGTGTGTAATGACAACACACCTACCACCAAGGCACCCGTAGTCTTCTACCATATTCCATTGCGCCCCCTCCTCCCCTCCTGTCTTCGTTCCTCCTCTCTCTCTTTGGTAGCCTCATTTTTACAGTCAGATTTTCAGGGTTTGTTTTAGTATTGTCTGTTCATTTCTCTGTATTCCACATATAAATGAAACCATCTGTATTTCTCTTTCTCCTGTCTTTTCTTAGCATAGAATAAATTAATTTTAATGAAAATTTTAACATTAGATTTCTGTAAGAAAAGAATGTGTGTATGTGCAATTTACACATCACTGAGTAGAATGATGTTTGTGAGATAAAATATCTAGAAATAGTTGCAATATCATAGAGCAAAACCATATTATAAAACTGGGATGGATGAAACATAAGTTGATTTGTTTTTTACTTAGTTGCTTATTTAATTTGTTAAGGAAAAAATGACATCCCCCTACAGTGTTACCCCAGTGTTACCCCACTGTGCTCCCAGTGTTACCTCAGAACTAATTCTTCTATAATTGTACAGTTCATTGACTTTTAGTATACTTACGTAGTTGCAACCATTACAGTAATCAGATTTTAGAACGTTTGTATCACCCCAAAATAATTTTTTATGCCATTGTAGTAATTGCCTTTTACCATCCCCACCCAGCAAGTACTAATGTACTTTCTGATTCTGTAGTTTTGCATTTTGGGGACATTTCATATAAATAGAATTATACAGTATGCTGTTTTGCATGTGCTTTCTTAATATAACATTTTTAGGTTTATCAGTAGCTTAGTCTTTTTAGTGCTAAAATACCATTCTCTGTTATGGGTATAGCACATTCTTTTCATCATTTAACAGATATTCAGGTTGTTTCTACATTTTGACTTTTGTGAATATGTTGCTGTGATCCTTTGTGTAGAGGTTTTTGTATGGACATACGTTTTTAATTCTCAGGTATAAATCTACAGTGGAACTTCTGTCTTAAATAAACTCTGTTTAACAGTTTGAGAAACTGCCAGTCTTTTTTTAAGGTGATTTATCATTTGTAGTTCTGCCCATAATAAGTAAGGGTTCCAATCTTTCCACATTCTCACCAATAGTTGTTACTACCTATTTAAGCCAGCTATTTTAGTGGGTATGAAGTGACATCTCATCATGTTTTTAGCTTGTATTTCCTTGATGATTAATGGTTTTGAGCATATTTTCATTTACCTATTAGATTTTTATACTTCTATGAATGTTCTATTCATTATTTTGCCCATTTTTAACCTGAGTTATCTTCTTACTGAGTTTTAACAGTTTTTCATATTTTCTTGATAGAAGACCTTTATCCAGTTATATGATATGCAAATGTTTTTATCTTTTTATATTCTTAATGGTACTTTGAACTTAAAAGTTGTATATTTTAATGAAGCTCAGAACAATGACTTTTGATGTCATAGAGAATGAAGAGCTCATTGTTACAGTTTTAGATCTTATATTTCAGTTAACCTTTAACTTTTCATTGGTATAGTTTTAGGTCTTATATTTCAATTAACTTTTAACTTATCAGTTGTAGAGTTTTGATGTATCATTATCTGAAAGAACAAATTATTCTTCCATTTCCTAGTTCCACAGCTGTATGAAGCTAGATTATCTTCTTATATGTCAAACTCAACTGCATACTGTCAGCAGGTTGAATGCAGAGGTAGATAGAAGAAACCAAGTGTCTTTTGAGACAAGCATTAGAGAGATTTATAAAAATGTAAAACAGTACTCCTCATCTTACTAACTTGTTTTAAAGAAACAGTTGTTTTTCCTAAAAATGTTACTGATGTAACATGTAGAATGCTTAATGTTAATTTTAAGGGAATTTAAGAAATACTTAAATTTTTTCAGTATTAATTTAATTTATAATGTAAATATCAATAGGTTTAACTCATAAATAGGAGTTATTTAAGGTCATCAGTTTTCAAAAATGTAAAAGGTTCTTGAGGTTAAAAATAAAAATTTGGGAGCTTCTACTTTTAGTTTAACATGCTAATTCAGAGTCACATAAGACATCTCTTACATGTCTGTTGTATTGTTTACTGATTTTCATATAAATTGGTCTCTACTAGATTTTTAGCTTTTTGAAAACAGGAGCCGTATATTTTAGTTTTATTTCCCAGATGGCCAAAATTCTGTAATAATTGCCCAGTGAAGACTTAACAAGAGTTTGATGGATTTTCCATTGACTGAGCATGTTAGAGCAGCATTTACTGTGTTGGCTTTAACATAAATAGCTTTATTTTTTTCATTCAGGTGGAAGAGCACAATGGTCACATCTTTAAGGCTACCCAA
The DNA here is from genome assembly GCA_004024925.1 of Scalopus aquaticus. NCBI lineage: Eukaryota > Metazoa > Chordata > Mammalia > Eulipotyphla > Talpidae > Scalopus > Scalopus aquaticus. The sequence goes on along the minus strand of PVIJ01003055.1, from coordinate 45,634 downwards.
TATAGCATCCCTACATACTGTGAGTACTGTTCTTCCTTGATATGGATAATGGATCGAGCTTCAGTTTGCAAATGTAAGTACCCTTTTTTTTATTAACCAGTTGACATTTTTATTTCCTTGTAGTTTCTTATATCTTCTTTAACATAAGGAGTAATTCATACTCTGTTATTCTTTAGCCCCATCTCTCACTATACTGTCATATATTCTCTGTAGCCAAATAAGATATTTTGGTGGATTTTGGTGAATGTATTTATAACTCTATCTTAAATGTTCTTGTCCTAGATATCGCTGTGCTTACTGTTTCAATTAATTCATGTGTCTACCAGGAATTACTTCTTGGAGAACTCTGCTTACTTTCCTATCTAAGATGCCACCCTATCCCCCAATTCTCTGTCCCCTTACTCCGCTTTAATAGATTTTTATAGCAGTTATCAGCATCCCAGATTATATTGCTTTCATTTGATTACTGATTTTTTCAGTCTGTCCCTCTTGAATGTATATTCTATAAGGTTAAGAAACTTATCTCTCTCTTCAGGATCAGTGCCTAGAACGGTTCTACATATTGTAAGTTTCAATAAATATTGTTAGGTAGATGGATGAATGAATTAATGAGTAGATCCTTAGATTATAACCAAAAAGGTACTTTTTCCTATTGTGAATCTAAGAATGTGAATAGAGATTTTGTTATAGGTGAACTTGGTTCTGGTTTCGCTTCTACTCCCTCCATTCCAACATCAACTCTGGTGCATTCAGTAATTCTTCAAGGCTTTGTTTACTGGTGCACCAGAATTGAATGGAAAGGCAGAATTGAATGGAAAGGAGTTCGGTATAAGAGCAAGGGTAAAAGTCACTTTCACCATAATGAAATCACCACCATTGCTGGATATTTTCACAGTTCAGCAATGACTTTCCTTCTTTATTATCACTACTCCAAAAAATTATAGTGAAAGTGAAAACAGAAAGTACATTGACATGTTTACTGTTAGTCCGATTCCTATAAGTTTGGAATTGTTCTCTCTGTAAGTTGAAAATGAAAGTTTGAATAGTCTGCTTTTTTATGACGTGAATGCGCTTGGTTGGATTTCCTAAGAGAATTAGGTAACTTTTTTTGTGATGAAACTTGTGATTTTACCAGTATAATGATATGACCTCTCCTACTCGCTCTTAACCTCCAGAACCCAAGTTCTACTTTAGAAATTTTAGGCTATTTGGGTGTTGGTGTGCAGGAGCCAGAGCTGTTACAGGAAAATGACATAGACCAAGGATGTTCTCTGATTCTCTCAGTGTGCCTCTTACTAGGTGCCAGCTGCTTAGTAACTCTGTTATCTTTTTGTTCCAGAAAATATTTCTCTTCCGAACCTGTTCTGTATATCATTTCTCCAACTACAATTGATAATTCTTTATGTTCTGGTTTCTCAGAACTCTATTCTAGACCTTTTAATATTATAAATAAGTCATTTCATATATTTTAATTTGCTACCCAATTTGTTTTTCTTTCAGCAAGTTTATTATCAATAAAGCCTTCCTTGCACATTGGGATAATACTTGATAGGAATTTCTGGTGTTTTAGCAAATTATAGAACAGATATATTAAGGGAACATGAGTACTAATTTGTGACTCAAACCACAAATATAGATATTCTTCTTAAATATGGCAGGGGCAGGAAGAGGTATGGGAAGTCTTGGATAAAATTTTTTTCATAAATAGTGGTTAGAAATTTTAGGCATGTTTTCAACTTCATTTTTCCAAATAGAATGTGTTTTTTACTCCTTTTTTATTCTAATGCTATATATAATGTGTGTGTGTGTGTATGCATTGTAGCTAGCAGTCTCAGATTTAAGGAAAAATTTTTGTCTAGAATACAGTTATAAACTTGTTATTTAATTGATATGCAGACTTCTAAAAATACTGCATTCTTAACCTGTTTTTCAGTATGCAAGTATGCTTGCCATAAGAAGTGCTGTCTAAAAACCACAGCCAAATGCTCTAAAAAGGTAAGAATTTGACCCCTTTGAATAATAAATAACAAATCTGTTTGATGGATTAGAGCAGTGGTTTCAAAACTTTTTGACCACAAATCACAGTATTAAATATATTTTATATTATGGTCCAGCATACACACCTAGAGGGACAAGTATATATAACTGATAGGATTTTCTTGGGAAACTATATTTACCCTTACTTCATAGGAGCTACTAAAACTTGGTGATTTTACCACAAAAAATGTACAGAACACTGCTTTTAAAGGTCCTTATTTCTTCAAGCACTTAGAAGTCTTCCTAGGAACTGTCTTGAAAGTGGTAAAGTATAATTAAAGATTTTTTATGTGAATAAAAAATTCACCCCGATAGTTGATATTTTGACACATTTCTACCTGGATAGTAAATACTGAATGTGTACTGATGAGTTACAGCTCAAAGAGGAAGCCATTTTTGAAAGATTTCAAACTTTCATTGATATATAACCACATTTTTTTTACTTCTTAAGTCACATACTGACAATTGTAACAATTCTGTACAAATCTGAGCTATAACATACATGTGTGTATTGTTTACACCTATGCATAGAGTTTGCATCTGTTTCAAATTAGTATACAAATCATGGTAAAATACAAAGAGAAATTTCATTAGGGACTTAAAATATAATGAAACATTTGCTTCCAACTAAAATGGAGTGGCTTGTGGCAAACTGATACTCCTGCTGAGAACAACTGAAAAAAAGTTTGCTACCAAACATCAGAGAACTGTCTAGGCAAATTGTACTATAGGAGACCTTTATTCTAAAGAGAAGAGAACTGCAGTGTAGTAAATCTATGTTAGTGGGATGCTTTTTGTCCTAGTGGAAATCTGTCAATTCTTATAGGGCAAGAAGTCAAACTTGTAGGTAGAGGGGCATATTTAAGAGTCAGAAACCAGGAAAATTTTTAGGGATCTCATAGGACTCTAAAATACAAAAGTTAGAGTTTGGAATTGCCAGAACTTGAGAGCCCATGATCCAGACATAAAAGGAAGTGATCCTGATACTCAGAGGTTTTTCCCTTCAAGGCATTTTCTGAATTCTTGTACTGCATAGGGCTGAAGGTACAGAGCTAAACAGAAAAATAGATTAGAGTTTTCTATAGTCTAACAGTGCTAGAGAGAGAAAAATTGAAATTGTGTGATCCAGCTGTGATGAGGGACCTTAGTCAGTATGCTAGACTCTTAGGAGGGTGAACTGTTGATAGACTGATCTTTATAAAAACTGCAAATTCACGGCAGTATTCATTGAATTAAGGTGATCTGTTTCTCATTCTAGCTACTTATAAGAGAGAATAGGATGAACCCTCTCAAAAAAGAGAGATAACACTGTCAGAGCCTTTGTAATTTTTTCTTATGTAATGCTGAACAGTAAGAAATGATACTAAGAGAAAATCAGATAAGCAATATCAATAGACTCATGGATGATCCGGTTACTGAATTATCAGCCATATGCTTTAAAATTATTAATTCTGATTGTTAATGTATATTTCAGTTTTTTTACTGTGGATATATTTCAAATAATGCTGGTGGGTTCTTTTATTTGTCTTGTGTATCTGTTGGATATATATACACTGGAGTGTAGTGTTGACTCATGAGACATGCTTATGTTTAGGTTTGATAGATACTGCTAAATAATTAGAAGAGTAGTTAGACCAGCTTACACTCCTATCAGTAATGTATGAATGTTTCACTCTTCTAGATCCTTGCTAGGATGCTTTATATTTTATTCATTCATATTGTCCCATTCTTTTTTTGTCCATGTTCTGACATTTCAAGTCACCTATCTTTCAGTACATCAGTCTTCTCCTATGGACATTAGTCTTCTCCTATGGACATTAATGCTGTTAACTCCATATTTTGAGTTTATTATTTCAGTTGTATTTTTTAGTTTTAGACTTCTCACTGGTATTTTAATATATGTCAGTTTTCTGATAGAAAAAAATCTATTATTTTAATTAACCTGTTACGTAATTATTCCCCATCCCAGTTCTTTCCCTCTAGTAGCCTCAGTTCTACAGTGAGATGTCTAGGGTTTCTTTTGGTTGAGTGTTGTCTGTTTCTTTATATTCCACAAATGAGTGAAATCATGGAATTTTTTTTTTAAGTGAGTCAGTGTTGCTTTTACATCATTATTTGTATTTTGGTAGTATAGGATTTTCTCCTTCCCTCCCTTTCAGGTATTATTTGCCTTTTCCCTTCTGATATATTTTGCTTCACAAAATCCCTTTTGGTTATATTCATGTTGTCTCAGATGACAAGACTTCATCTTTTTTCTAATAACTGAGTAGAATGGATTGTGAATATATACCACATCTTCTTAATCCGCTTATCTGTCATTGGGCACACAGCTTGTTTCCATGACATGGCTATTGTAAGTAGTACAGCAGTGAACATAGTAGTACATATATTTCTTCAAATTAGTGTTTGTGCATTCTTTGGGTAGTTATCTAGCATTGTAATTGCTGAATCATATGGCATATATATTTTTAACATTTTGAAAGACCTTCATGCTGTTTTCCATAGGAACTGAGCCAATATACATTTCCACTAATAGTGTATGAGGGTTCCTTTTTCTCTAAATGCTCAACAACACTTGTTGTTTCTTGTCTTTTTGATATGGGCTAGTCTAACAAGTGTGAGGTGATACCTCATTTTGGGTATTGACTTGAATTTCCCTGGTAATAAGTGATGATGAGCAGTGTGTGTGTGTGCGTGCGCACACGCACGCGCATCTTTTGGTCATCTGTATGTCTTCTTTGGAGAAGTGTTTGTTTAGCTCTTTGACCCCATTTTTTTTATTGGATTATTTTCATTTTTTGAGTTGGGTGAGTTTGTATATCTTGGCTATTAGTCCTTTGTCAGATGTATTATGTGCAAACATTTTCTGCTATTTAGTAGGGTGTCTTTTCATTTTAATGATAGTTTTTTTCACTGTAGAGCTTTTAGTTTAATGTAGTTCCATTTGTTTATTTTTGCTTTTTTAAAATCTTCTCATTAGATGTGAGTCCCCAAAGACATCTCTGAAGCTAATGCCTCAGGGTTGTTGTTGTTGTTACTGTTTTTGCCTATGTTTCCTTATACGTATATTATGATTTCAGGTCTTAGATACAACTCTTTAATCCATTTTGAGTTAATTTTTGTGTATGGTATTAGTGCTCTAGTTTCATTCTTTTGCATGTGACTGTCAACTTTTCCCACCATTATTTGTTGAAGAGACTTTCTCAATTGTATACCCTTGGCTCCTTTGTCATAAATTAACTGTCCATATATGTGTGAGTTTATCCCCCCGCCCCATTATTTTGGAGGGATGCCTAGTAGGGGGAATTGGGACTTATAGGGGAATTGGGACTTATACTCTCATCATTAACCATTATTTGCTTTCCCTCCATCTCTCATAAATATGCATGTGAAACTTCAAAGTAAAATGCATCCCTCTTGAAAAACTGGTTAAAAATATTTAAAGATATTTGAATATATTTGGTAACAAAAAATTGTCTTCCATTTAGTATGATCCAGAGCTGTCATCTCGGCAGTTTGGAGTTGAACTGTCCCGTTTGACCAGTGAAGACAGAACTGTTCCTTTAGTGGTGGAAAAGCTCATAAACTACATTGAAATGCATGGGCTGTATACAGAAGGTATTTACCGAAAGTCTGGTTCAACTAATAAAATCAAGGAGCTTCGACAAGGTCTAGATACAGGTAAGATACTACTCTTCAGATCAAGGCCAAATATTTTTATTTAAATAGTTCATTTCATGTTGTTAAAGTTTTCACTGCATATTTATCCTTTTCTTGCAACCAGAAGAAAACAGTCTTTTCTGGGCTTCTTGTTTTGTGACTTTCTAAAAAATCTTTGTTTTTATGTGATTAATTCAGCAAACATTGATTGTGTCACTTGTGTAAGACTCATTAGGTACTTTAGACAGATGTCATTTAATCTTTCTAATGATCTTATAAGACCATGCTAGCTATAATTTACAAATAATACTATTTTGATTCAGAGAGATTAAATTGTTGCTGATGCATGGCACTGTGCTAATGTAATGTTTTTATATTAATCTTCGCAACAATCTTATGAATTAGGAATTATTATACCTATTTATAAATGAAGAACCTGAGGCCTACACAGGATTTGCCTACCAGTTAAATGCTAGAATTTAACCCCAGATCTTCTGAATCTATAATCTAAGCTATTATCTATTCTATTATTCAAACTAATTATTACTCCAGTGCATCTGTTGCCTTCCTATATTAATGACATAGTTATTTAAGCTGGTAAATAGGTTGAATGTTTGTCTGTGTAGAACTCTACCCTCAGTCCTGAAATGTATCCAGGGGTATGTCTTTGATTTCATTTTCAGTTTTTGCTCTTCACCACTGTCGGTAAGGAATAGATCTTTTTGAAACAAACGTAGGTCCAATGTTTACCTTGTACACATGCTTATTCTAGTTTAATGAACAAATTAGGTATTTTAAAATAAACAAATCAGTGTGGAAACATGAGTAAAATTTCCTATTAAGCTCAAATAGGTTTCTCTACATACAAGAGACTCAATTTAGTCCAGTTTAAATGTGGTTGTTTTGTTGTTTCTTGTACCTGGGGTTAGGTACAAGTGAAAAATCATCATCCTATATCCTTCCCATCATCTCTTCTGTTTCTAAGTTAACAGTGAAGTTTCTAAGTGAAACAGTATAATACATGTAATGTTTTCTTTATATTTCACAAGTTCAATTCATTTCATTTCTAAGAATGACTTAAAATCAGACTGACTTTTAGAACATGTCCTCTGGCCCTTTTTTCCATTTGTCATCTATAAACTGCTGCTCAGTGTATAGTTCACAGACCATTCTACAAGATAAGTGCAGAAATTGCAAGGAAGCATTAGAAACAGTGGTTTAGCCTTGCTTTCCCATGAAAATATGTGACCTTTTATTTTACACATCTATTTCGATGCATAACAGATTTGGAAAACAAAAACTGTTCCTTTGCCACAGTTAGAAGCATTGTTTCCACAGCAAGGAATTGGATTTTAAGGTATAAGTTAGTAAGTTTAAGAATATGAAGGCTTCTTTTGGTGATAATAGTTTCTAAAGTAAGTTATTTGAATCCCTTTGTGTATTTTGGCCTTGCTATCTAACTTTTGTCTTTAAATAGATGCTGAAAGTGTAAACCTCGATGACTATAACATACATGTCATTGCAAGTGTATTCAAACAATGGCTTCGTGATTTGCCCAATCCTCTCATGACCTTTGAGCTTTATGAGGAATTTCTTCGAGCTATGGGTAAGCACACGCTTCCTGGGTTCAAGGGATGACCTGTACTTGGGAAAGGACTACCATATTCATTATATATTATTTAGCAGTCTTCTCATGTTTGGTCTGTTTAGACCCAAAGATAAACTTTTTGATAGTCATTACAAACCTGCCTATGTACTCTCACCTATTCAAATATTAGTGTCCTAAAAACTTTTCTGAGTAAGTCATTTAGTTGCCTTTCACAAAGTGTTTGAAAGACTAGGACTGTAAACAAAAGATTAAACAGTTTATTTTAAATGATTTATGTTCATTTAAATTGTGAATCTAAGCAAGAACTCTCTATATGCTGACTTTCTTTTATGCCAGGCCTAACAAGTTAGGAAGTTTAGTTTCTAACACCTCATGGTTTTTAGGCCTTGAGACATACTCCTCAAATTTCCATGAGACTGATTTGTAAATTCCAGCAGATCCTTTAATAATGTTGTTTTGTTTAGTATTGTTTCATTATTTTGAAGAAAAAACATTGATTCCCTGTCTGGTCACTTCCACATTAAATTTGTATTTCCCCCCCTTATCTATATGGGATTCTCCAACTACTCTCATTTCCTCCCACTTCCCAAACATGTACACATTAAGTTAGTTTGTCTAAATTTCCCAGTCTGAGAGTGTGTGTTTAAGTACATCCTGAGATGGAAGGGCGACCAAGGTTGATTCTTGTCTTGTGCCCTGAGCTGCGGCAGCTTGTGACCCTGAACTAGCATAAGCAGTTTGGAAAATGAATGAATACAAATTATTGTTTAATTTTAGATGTCTTTTGGATCTTTAGAAATTTGGTGATGTTTTTGTGGCCAGAAATATACCCTAGTAAATTAAATTCTTGTTTATATTAATTAGCCTATGTTAAAAATGGTTTCATTATACATCATTTTACTTAAAGTTGTAATTTCTGGGAAAGAACTTATTGATGACATTATATGAGGACTTACTGTAGATGACAATTGGTTTATGGGGAATCATTCATTCTGTCAGAAGATGCTGGAAAACTAGGGATCTCTAGACAACAAATTTTTACAGAAGTCATGTAACGGAAATAAAATTAGTCATTTCCTATCAATTTGTAGGTGCTCAACACAAATATGACAGTCAAATTCTAATTTTGGCTCTAGTTATTTTTGTAATCTGCGATAAATTGATGTTTACATCACGAAATGCATGCAATAGGCCTATGGTTAATACCTGTAAAAAATCAAGTCATAGACTACTTCTTAGATTTTTTCGCATGTGTCTTTAGAGCTGTTCAGGAATAGAATAGATCGAAGACAGTTTCCATTGTGCAAAAGCACAGGCTTAAGACTCAGTTTCGAAGAGTCTAGAAATAATCTCCATTCTTGTGGGAACAGTAGCTTCAACTGTCTCGCACAAAGTCTGAAATATTTTCAGTGCTCAACCTTTCCGACAGGACTTTCCATAGTGCACTGCTGACGTCAGCTTATTTCAGCAGCCACTTGACAGTAGTATTGCATTGCATCAGAAAATGATGCAATCAACTCTGGATGATGTGTGCATGATGGTATTATGCAATGCGATGCAATATTACATCATTCTAGGCTGATTTAGGATGTTGTTGTAGTCCTACTGTATAAATTTACACGGTGAAACATAAAATGAATTATATGAAATATCTTCAAAACAAGAGCTAATAAAAAATTTTCAGGATTATATTCATGTTCAGCACACCAAGATACTACAGATTAGGGCCTTTTTAAGTCAGTAATGATCTCACTGTTGACCAGTGTAATCAAAGATTCCTGATGTAGATTGAAACTCCTTAGACTGCTCAGTAAATATAGAACTGAAGCAAAAGTAGGTGAGGTTTTATTTGCCATTTAAAGCTAGGACATTTTTATTTGTTATGATTTGGTAAGCTCTATTTTTAGTCCTGGGAATGCTGTTACCATTTAACGTATATAGAAAAAATGTTGAGTATTCCCAGACTGGCCATATTAGGCCACTTACCTCCCCTCCTACCTATTGTCTGTCCAGAAAGAAGATGTAGCATTTGAGAGGGAATGTTCAGTGTTATTTGTTACTGTTATTGTTTTCAGGCCTTCAGGAGAGGAAAGAAACTATACGTGGAGTATACTCTGTGATTGACCAGCTCTCCCGAACTCATCTCAATACACTGGAACGCCTCATATTTCATCTAGTCAGGTAACTTCATAAAGCATAGGAATGTTTAATCATTCTCTTGGATTGTTTTAAATAAATGAAGAGATCCTCTATATGGAAAATTGGCAGGTTTTTTTTCTCCTATTCATGAAGAGTCAGTGCCTCAAACAGATGTTTACGATTCCTTGGAGCAGAATTTCTCAGCTGACTTGGACTGCATTGCAGATGCTTCTCTGCCCTGTTTGAGCCATGTAACAACTTCAGCCTCATGGTGGCACTGTGTAGCCTAACCTGTAGTCTAACTGCTGAACTCAAAAGGATGTTTGTCTGTTGACATAACCTAATTCATAGGAAATGTGTTCATATTGTGCTCAGGAATTGATAGATCTCAGGAGTAGTCTCTTCTGAGTGTAAATATCAGCAGTAGTTAGTAAGAAAGCCACTTTAATTTTGGATAAATATCTTATCTGATGGTTTCACCAAGCCTTAAAGTCTCTATACTGCTTTCTTCATGTATGTTTATCTAGTAATAATGACCTTGAGCAGAGGGTTACAAATTTCCTTTGATAAACTGTCTGGACTATATTACTTCAAGGAAGAAGGGAATAAAAATGCATTTTCCAGAGGCAAAGGAAGAGCTTTGGGGAGTGTCTTCAGTGTCTCCCTATAACTGATATGTATTCTTATAATACTCTGTGGTTGATGTCATATGTCTTCTTTCTTCCATCTCTTCTGCCTTACCTCCCTACTGTTCTCCCTTTTTATTCTCCTTTTTTTTTTCTTCTTAGGATTGCTCTACAGGAAGACACTAATCGAATGTCTGCTAATGCTTTGGCCATTGTGTTTGCTCCCTGTATTCTCCGTTGCCCTGATACCACTGACCCACTACAAAGCGTGCAGGACATCAGTAAGACTACCACGTAAGGCCAGTCACCATCACCTCTGCAAGACCCAGAGACTTCTGAGTCAGTGTACTCACTTTTTCCAAATACCAAACATCGTAGTGATTTCTTGAGTTCTAGATACCATTAGGTTTCCTTACCCTAAAGAAGAAATATTTCTTTAGATCCTATTCAACTGATCGTCAGTAGTTTTGAAAGATATTATTTTTTAAATTTTGTTTTCTTTAGGAATGCTTATAGTTTCTAACTATATTAAAATTCCATTTGGCAAGTTACATATACTTCACATCTTCCTGTAATCTAGCCTAACTTTAATCTTATAACTCTGAATCCCTTGGGTTGTATTTCTTTGGTAGTACTGTATTTTGCCTTGGCCTTTTTCTCTGGGCCTCTGCTTTCCTTCTAGAGTAGTTAAACATGACTGCAAAAGGACCTTAAAAGAAATACTTGTATATGTCCCATCCCCAGACAGTCTGATTTAATCAGTCTGGTGTATGACCTCGGTATTGAGAATCAGATACATACTAAAATTAGTATAGCCAAAATTGTGACCCACCATCCTAAACACTTTTTAAGCTCAAAATAAGGGATGTTCATTTTTTTTCCCACCCACCCACCATCTATAACTTTTAACTGAAAAGTGGTCTCTAAGTGCTACATTTTGATTTATTTCCATTTTTAACAGTTTCCTTTCTTTTCTCCTGTCTAGCTGTGTGGAGCTGATTGTTATGGAACAAATGAATAAATATAAATCTCGTCTCAAAGACATCAGTAGCCTAGAATTTGCTGAGAGTAAGGCAAAGACCAGGCTGTCACTGATTCGTAGATCAATGGTAAGATGCAAAATGTGGAATCACAGGGAAAAATAGGCGCCTTCCTGAGATTTTAAGGTGCATTTATGATGTAGAGAGAGAGATTATTCTCGAAATCTGTTTCACATGGAACAAGTAAAAAAAATACCCCAAATCTGAGGATGTTATGAATGCCTCATGTTTATTCTTTTAACTTTCTTTAGGATATATACAGAATACTTGTCGTTAAATGTGCAGAATGTTTTTAGTCAAGTAATTTTTTAAAAGTATGGAATATAGGTGGTTTAATTATCTGCCTTGTTTTCTTCTCCTTTCAATGAAAGCTTAACCTGTCTCAACTTTTTTCTCTATTTCCTTCCACCATTGTTTCCACCTTCAACCCTGTCACTGTTGGTGGTTCTGCTAAGATTCCTAGGTTGTAGAGAACTTGGTCACTTGTAAGAATATGATTCATAAAGAAATGGAATTCCATCTATCAGTCTATTGTCATCAAGAAGTTCTTAGTTTTAATGTTGAGTTTTGAGAAAAACCTTGCAAAAATAATGATTTATTTCCTCCGTTTGCCACTTTTCTTCCTTTATAACCAGTTCTCACTGACCTGTAGGGTCTAGAAAACTGGAAAACTACTGCATTAGTCTAATTATTACCCATTTTCTATCCTTCACCTTGATTGTAAAACAAAACTATAGTGATGAACACTGACTCATATTCCCAATAAATCTCTAAATAGAAGCAGGCTGCCACATCATCATGCCCGTACTTTTCCAGGATCCCAGGAATACTTCCTCCATATCTTCATAGTTTACACTTAGACTAGCATTAAAGTAACTGTTTCTTTAATATTTAAACTGTCTGGTATAGAACAAATGCTCAACACATGCCTATTGGTTCTTCTCTAAAAATTAAGAATAGACTTATTTCAGACAGAAAGGTATTAATTACTTAAAACTCATTATAGAGTACTATTTAAAATCTTATCCTCAGAAAATGAAAAGAGACTCCACTTAAAAGTAAAGCCCTTCCTGTAATGCAAATTTCAGGAACTCAGTTGTGAGATACCCAAATTAGCAGGGAAGCTAAATTTTACTATAAAGCTACTTTTCAAAGTGGGTAGACAAACTGTGCCTTTCTTTTTCTTTTTTTTTCTTTTTTTTTGCAGTGATACTGCAGAAGATGAACATATTCAATCCATTAAAAGATTAAACCTCTTTTAAGGCAGCAATTACATGTACATTCTAACACTCTGCTTTCCTTTTCATGTCCTTCCTAATCCAGAAACCTGTACTAATTGCAGTTAGATTTATGAGCATTACCCGCAATTCGGTCTCGGTATGTATTAATACTGCAATGTGTCACAGCCACTTTACATTATTGTCTCATCCATTCAGGAGTTGTTCTACTCTGTCTATCATTCATGCCTGTCTACCCTCCATGTGCAGCCCCAATTCAGGTCCTACTCTTAGACCGACCTTCACCTGATTTTTCTTACTCTATTTCTTTAGACCCTTGCTTTTTCTTTGTTTCTTTTTCACAGTTGAACAATGTCCATTTACAGTATTCTAGTTTTTCCTCTTTGTCAGATAGCCTCTTTGTAGATTTCTTCATTAGGGTTGTTAAAAGGTGAACATTGTAAGCAAATTAATTTCTGCTCTATACATTTGTTCTCATCAGTCACTTCTACTTTATTACTTGAAATATCTGGTGTCACTTTCAGCAGTGCTTTTATGTCCATTCATAGCTGTGACTTTGATGTTATCTTCCCAGACATAGAAGCATGGCTCTTACATGCTTAGCATTTTTTATCCAGAGCATCAAGTGGTAGTGAGAAAACTGGTTATAGACTTAAATATCATAGAATAATGACTTCATTAGCTAGACTTCATTAAACTTAAATATTATAGAATAATGTGGCTCACATCAGGATTTCCTTAATCACACAAAAAAGAATGGGAAACTAAAGAACACCAGTATATATGAAAACTATTTTCAGAGGCTGTCCATCTATGTGTAACCCAATTCGTGTAACCCAGTTTGTTGAGAATCTCATTTCGTTGGGATATAAATAAAAAATCAGTGTTGCTTTTTAATCTAGTAACTGCCTCTTAATTCTACCATGTCAACCCCCACTTTCACACAGGTTACCAGCTACCATCAGAACATCTTGTCACTATTATAAGTTTCAAAAACTTTGGTCTCATTCTAGTATTTAAGACTTTGTTCTTTTAATAACTCCAGTTATTGGCGTGACCCAGTATTATCATCACTTTTTCTAGGACAGACTAGACTTTAATCTGGGATTGAAAATTGATAGCAGAGGTTCTTTTTGTCTAACATACCTGCCGTCCTTCTTCCTTTGGTGTTGAAACTGGGAGGAGTAATAGGGAGGCAGAGTTCGGCATGATTTCCAAATGTTGAGATAGCAGTCCTCTTTTTTGGTCATTTAAAACCACTATTGAAGTTCATTTTTAGTAGACTGAATGAAGATGAGTGGTAGTTTCTGTTTACCATGCTGACGGTGAGCTCAATGCCATCCCATTTCCATGGACACAGGTAATTACCTTGAAAGATTTGGTTGTGTTTTCTGGCTAAACCCTGAATGATGGCATTCACACCTTGTGACTACAAGATGTATATCTTTTTTGCTTCAAGACAATACCCAGTCTGATTTATCTCCCAGTGCCAATTCTAATGCTTACAAGCACAATGGGGCAAAGTTACATTTTTCTTACCTTTTGGGACTCAAAAACTCAAAGATAGGTAGTGGTCTTGCCTAGCTTTCTTTCTGGCACTTTTCATCATATTCTCTCCTCTTTTCACTTTTCCTTTGTGCATATAATAGAGGGGTAAATCAGTAAGTCTTTTTCCTATACTGATAACCAAAGAGGTAATGGATTATAGGTCTGCCATTCTTTTAAATGATCTCAAACTTTGATTCTTGCCCTCTGGATTCAGCTATGACAGGTACATTTTTTCCCCTAAAAGGAGAGAAAGTATCATCTTTTTTTGTGAACTCTTACAATTTCCTCCAAAGTCTAATACCTTCCTCCTTTTTTCCCCTCAATTTTTAAAAATTTACATTGGGGGAAGGTGTTACAATATTGATGATAGAACTAGTTTGATAAACTGGTGCCTCGCCTTAACTCTCAAAATGACTGGAACCAACCACTGTTGGCTCCTAAAGCTAGAAGAAGGATATTTAATTATCCTCAGCTTTGGGCCTTAGCTATGATTTTGGAACAAGAGGAAAATTTCCACTTCAGCTACTATTACATATGCATTTAACTTTAGAAAAGACTTTCAACCCAGTCTTAAGAACAAGCCTATGTCTAGGATACTTTTAGTTTTCGGTTGGCATCATGGAATTGTATCTAAGAATTGAATCTAGGAGAGAGATCGCTGAGTTTTTATTTTAGAATATCCACTAAAAGTAGATATCTAATCAATAGTCAATGCTTTTCATGTATTCATATATGAAAAATTTTAGTTCCATAATTAAATGCAATAGTGACTTCTCTGAAGTTATGAATAATGAATCTATGAAAAGTATGTTATATTGTTGCTGATATGAGTTGGATATTGAAAGATGAGTAATAGTTTAACAAATGGATAAAGGAAAGGGGAGAAAATTCTACAGCCAAGGAAGCATGAAATAGCTACTTATGATCATCTAGCTAGAGCTGTGGCAGATATATGGAAGTTGAAAAACAATTTGGAAAGGTAAATTGGAATCAGATGTATAACATCAAGAATTAGGGATCAACCTAAACAAGGAGGTAAAAGGCCTATATACAGCAAGAACTACAAGATATTACTAAAGGGCTTACTTACACAGTGGCATACGGAGATGGAAGTAGATAGCCCATGTTCATGGATAGGAAAATCAGTATACCCGAAATGACTATCCTGTCTAAAATCATGTAAATTTAATGCAATTCCTATTAAAATACCATAATATATTTCAAGGAAACTGAACATAAAATATTGAAATTTATATAGAACCACCAAAGTCCTTGAATTGCAAAAGCAACCGTGATTTAAAAAAAGAAAGAGGTGGAGGTATCATATTACCTGACTTCAAACTTTACTGTAAAGCAGCAGTATTAAAAACAATATGGTATTGGCACAAAAGTAGATACATGGATCAATGAAACCAAATCAAAAGCACAGAAATAAAACCATGTACATACCAGCACCTAATATATGATAAAGCAGCAATGACCATACAGTGGAGATAGGACAGTCTCTTTAATAAATGGTGCTAGAAAAATTGGAAAACACACAAAAAAGAATGAAGTTAGATTACTTGCTAACCCCATACACAAAAATAAACTCCAGATGGATTTAAGATTAGTATAAGACCTGCAACAATAAAATACAGAGAAGAAAACTTTGGAGATATGTTCTGCAGTATTAACAATAAAGGTATTTTTGGTGAATCAGCCCCAATGCAAGGGAAATAAAAATAACAGTTGAGATTACTTAAGCATTTCAAAAAAAATCAAGACTCTTCTGATAGGCCTTCCTCATTTTGATACTGTGCTGTACTTCCAGCTCATTTATGTAGTTATCTCTTTAAGCATTAAGAGAAAATGGAAATGTTGGGGCCACCTGAGCATTAACTCAAAGATATCTTCACTTCGATCATCCACATAAAAGCATTTGTTTTCCAATATTTTTGTTACAGTAGGGAAGCCTGTTATAGACTGGTCTCACAGAATTCTAACCCAAGTCAAATACTTAACGGATCTTTATTTCAAAATATCATTCTTAGAAAAAGTAGTTAATAGAATAATACATAGACTTCCTCAAAGGATGGAAAACCTGTAGATTTGATGACTGAATTTATGGGTACAGAATATTCTAAAAGAAGAGACTGAGGGAAAAGTGGATTAGACAGCACTGTGTACTATGTGGGGAGAATGCTAAGGAAGAAGTACTTCATTCTGCTTGGGGGCACTGGGAAAGGCTATGGAGGTGGTGACATGTGAGCTAGATCTCGAGGGATGAGCTAACCTGATAGAAAAAGGCATGTTGATATAAAGCATGTAAGAACTAATTCTAAGAAAAACTAAGAATTGGTAGAAATTTGTGTAATTGTGTGGTAGGGAAACCTTAAGTTAAAACTAAAGTAGATTTTGTTTTGTAGCATACCGAGACATTAACACTATGGGATCATGTGGGTAAATCGGGAGTCTCAAGGTCTCATAGGTAATTTAACACTTAATCTAAGTTTACATTTGTATTGATGTCTGGTTGGGAGTAGGTGTAGTTATTTTTCAACCATAAAAGTAAAATTTCCTCCTTGAGTTCCTTCTCAATAAGTTAACTGTTAAGAGTATCCTAAAATTGCAGCTAAACTGTTAGGTTGGAGTAGGAATTTTATTTTTAACCATAGAATCTTTAGGGAATAATTGGTACCAGAAAAAAGGTTGTTCAAAGTGAATTTACTTAAATAACATAGTTAATGTATGATCTAATGTAATACATGTAATACTGTACCCACAAAGAAAATTTATACATTTTTGGGCTTCCCACGGAGTATTCTTAAAAAAATTTCAGTGGATTGGTAGTGATGTATTTCTTAATCTGGACATTGACTACACAGGTGTTTATTTTAAGAACTGTATTTGTAAATTTCATAATATCGTTTCGTGTAAAATTTTGCATAATACTTATGCATAGTATGATATATCTATATATACTAGATACATAATATATTACATGGTATATAACATGATATAATAAACAGACATTTACATAGTATATAAATAATATAATAAATATTATAATACATACTATATATTGCATTATAGAAATTCTCCTTCTGACTTACTACACTTAGCATAATTCCCTCCAGTTCCATCCATGTTGTTGCAAATGGCAAGTTTCTTTTAAAAAAAAATAAAGTAGTATTCCATCGTGTGTATATACCACATTTTCCTAATCCATTTATCTGTCTTTGGGCACCTAACTTGGCTATTGTAAATAGTGCTTCAGTGAACATAGAAGTACATAGATTCAAGAGTTAGTGTTTTTGCATTCTTTGGATAGTTACCTAGTTGTGGGATTCCTGGGTTATATGGTAGATATATTATTAATATTTTGAGAAATCTCCATACTGTTTTTCCATATGGGCTATATCAATGTATTCCCAACAATAGTGTATGAGGATTTTTTTTCCCCACATCCTCATGACCCTTGCTGTTGCTGATCTTTTTTTTTTTTAAGATTTATTTATTTATGTATACAAGAGCTGGGGTGTAGGCCAGAGGTGTGGGGGTGAGTGGATTCACCAGAGACAGAGTGGGAAACAGAACAGGCAGATTGAAATACACTGCTGAGGGGAGCAGCGGGTAAGACAGGAAAGGTCTGCTGCTCCATGTGGATCAGCTCCCTGGCCGGGGATAGAACTCTTGCTGCAGTGGCTGCCAATAGCCTCATAGTGCTGAGACTTAACCCCTTGTGCCACCAGGAGGGCCCTTGTTGGCTGGTCTTTTTGATATAGTCCTTTCTCATAAGTGAGATGGTGTCTAATCATGGTTTTGATTTTTATTGACTTCGCAGTGAGGTTTGAAGTGATATCTTGTTATTTTGATTTGCACTTCTTTAATACTAAGAGATGATGAACAGTTTTTCGTGTGCCTATTGGTCATCTGTATGTCTTCTTTGGAGAAATGCCTATTTAGCTCTTCTGCACATTTTTTATTGGGTTATTTTCATTTTTTTGAGTAGTACAAATTCTTTGTAGATCTTTGATATCAATCAACCCCTTGTCAGATATATGGTATGCAAATAATTTATCCCATTCAGTAGGGTGTCTTTTTGTTTTAGGCATAGTTTCTCTTACTGTTAAGCTTTTTAGTTTGAATTAATCCTGTTTGTTTATTTTTGCTTTTGTTTCCCTTGCCATTATAGTCTAGTTCCCAAAGACATCTCTAATTCCAGTGTCTTCAGTGTGTTTTGTCTGTTTTGTATTCTGTATATTTTATGGTTTAGGTCTTTAATCCATTTTGAGTTAATTTGTGTATGGTGTTAGATAGTGGTCTAGTTCCACTCTTTTACATGTGGCTCTATAGTTTTCCCAACACCATTTGTTGAAAAGACTTTATTGTGTATTCTTGGCTCCATTGTCATAAATTAACTATCCGTATATGTGGATTTATTTGTGTACGCTCAGTTCTATTCCATTGATCTGTGTCTACTTCTATTACAATACCATGTTTTGATTACTATAACTTCATGGTCTGGGAGTGTGATACTTCTGTTTTTCTCCCTTTATTTTTAAGATTATTTTGCTATTTTGTGTGTGAGTGTGTGCGTGTGTGCTTCTATATGAACTTCAGTCATGCTTGTTCTATTTCTTTGAAGAATGCCATAGAAACTTTGATAGGGATTGCATGGAATTTGTATATTGCTTTTGGGTAAAATCACTTGTTTTAACAATGTTAATTTTTCCAACCTGTGACAGGGAATATCTTTTCATCTCTTTGTGTCTTTTCTAACTTTTAATAGTGTCTTAGAATTTTTGATGTATAGATCTTCCACCTCCTTTGTTTAGTTTATTCCTAAGTATTTAATTCTTTTTGATCCAGTTATAAATGGAATTGTTTTCTTGACCTCTTTCTCTTCTACTAATTGTGTATAGGAATGCAAAAGATGTTTGTGTGTAGATTTTCCTTATTATAGCAGTTTTGAACTCTGATAGAAAGATAAAATCTTCCATGACTTTGTGATCGGACTCAGGGGAGCTGTTCTCTTCATGTGAAATCATATTCCCTTGAGACCTGTCCCAAAATGTTAACATTTTTTCTGCTGTTTGCGGCTTTAAACTTACAGATTTTAAAAAAGTACCTATAATAGTAATTTAGACAGTTGATCTACTTTTACTTATCCTGCAGGTGGCACTATGGTTCAATTTGATTTGATTTGTTTGGACTTTGCTGGTTTCCATAGGTACTGAGACCTGTTTGTGCAAGAGGGTGAGGAGGACTTTGGAGGGGTCCATGCGCTGGTGGGAATGTGCTGGTGGTGAGAGATGGACTGGTACTGCCAGTATCCCTCCTTTTGGGGGTTCTTGATCTAAGAGTCTGCAGTCTGTGTGCTCTCAATGTACTTTACAAGCTTAATACCAGCCCAAAGGGGTTGGGGAGGTTGTGTGAAATCCAGAACACTATTTCTGTTCTCCTTACTGCAGACCCAGCCTGTATGGAGTACCCCAGCTTCTCCACACATGTTTCCTATTGTTCAAGGGTGTATGTGCCTCCACACCATTTTGTTTCCCCTTCCATAGGACCCCTGGCTGAGTGGCCATTGGCAGCCCTACCCCCTTGACAATCTCACCATCTGTGCCCCCCATTTTGAACACAGCTCCCAGGAGTTTTTCTCCACCTACTTCCTGTTCAACAAAGGGTGATTGTCCTTTGTGTAGTTTATGTTGGTATCTTATGTCCAGGGGCTGTTCCAATTTTATCACAAGACACAAGAATCTCTGGATACAGTGTTCTTCTGGTCAATTATTAGATATTCTTCTTAGGAGCAAAGCAAGGAACCTCTGTCAGCATCTTGGTAATATCTCTTAGATGTGTTGTTTTCTGTTTAAATACAGTCTGACAGTCTTCAGATTTTAGCATATTTAATCTATTTACATTTAACATAATCACCAACATATGTGGTTTTAAATATATTTTATTATGTGTTTTTTTTCCCTGCCTGATATGTCTTCCTTTTTGCTTTCTTGCCTTTTTTGTTCTTTTTTGCCTTTTCCTTTTGGCTACTTTGTATTACTCCATTTTACTTCCCTTAATCTTTTACTGTAATGCCTTTTTTAGTAGTTATCCTAAGGACTACAACATAAATTTGTGACCTATCAAAGTGTGTTTATTGGGGTTTTTTTTCCCCCATATAATCAAGTACTTTAATATACTTTAGCAGTTATATGACCTTGTTGCTATTGGTGTTATATTTTTTAATTTATCTGTATAATTTATAGCTAAACATGATGCATTATGCAGCTAACATTCATTTAAACTTAATGATACTTAGTTCTTTACTCTCTTTTTACTTCTTCCCTGACTTTTCTTCTTGAATCATTTTCTATCTGCCCTTTAATTTTTTTTTTAAATTCTAATGGTAATGGATTCTCTATCTTTATCTGAAAATGGCTTTATTTCAACTTCTTTGAGAGTTCGTTTTTGCTCTGCATAGAATTATTTTACTTTTTCCTTTCATCACTTGAAAACACTATGTATTGTTTTCTTGAAAAGCTTTTGGCAGAGCTCTACCATTGTTTCTTATTGAAATACAAACTTTGAACCTAATAGTTTCAGGTAATTTTTTTTTCTCACTGCTTTTAAGATTTCATCTTGTCTTTTTAGCAGTTGTATATGTATGAACTTCTTTTTATTTATGTTTCTTAGTGAAGGCTTTCTTCAACCAGGTTGATATCTTGAATAGGTTTTTAAACATGCTATGACTTTATCTCATCGATATGAGATAAAGGATCACTTCTATAGGATCACTCTGCTCTCCTGGTTCTTTTTAAACATATGGTAGATCTTTTTATTGTGTCTTCTCTTCAAAAATTTCAAAATTTTTTCCAGGAAAAAAAATTCCCCCCGACTTTTACTATTGGATATTTTCTTCTGATCTAACTTCTAGGCCACGGATTCACTGTTTCTCCTATCTCCTTCATCATGGTTATTTTAAAGTCTGTTTTATAGCCACACTATCTGGAGTCACTGAGGAGTTCTGTTTTCTGCTGTTTTTACTGGTTTTCATTTACATTGTCTTGTCTCCCTTTGTACTTGGTTCCCTTTGTGTGTCAGATGCAGTTTTTGAAAAGTATTTATAAAAATATTTTACAGTCTAAGATGATGTTACTTTTCTATGAATAGTGTTTTGGTTTTTCTGCCAGACCCTAAGACTCTAGGGCACTAGATTAAGGTAATCTAAGATTACTTTAATACAGTTGTAGGGATTATGATTTTCTGCACCATTCAGATGACTCAAAGCAAATCTGCAGTGTCTACATGGGCTGTCATACTCTTAGTTTTACCCTTATGTCCGGGATGCAAACCTTAGGAATTCCAGCATCAGGCATGGAGATTTTATCAGGCAGCACGCTTGCATGGGTCTGAACACTAACTTACATTATCTGCCTCAGAGGTTGGGAAACTTTTTCTGTAAGAGTCCAAAAAGTAAGTAAGTAGGCTTTGTGGGCCCATATAATCTCTGTGGCAACAGTCAACTTTGACATTGTTCTGTGAAAGAGCCATAGACAATGCATGAATTAATGAACATTATCCCAGTAAAACTTTATTTATAAAATCAAGCACAGGGCCAGATTTGGCCCATGAAGCAAATCAGGTTTACTGCTGAAATTTAGATTAGCTCAAAATTTTAGGCTAGCTTCTCCTTGTTGGTTCTCTAGTGCCATAAGAAATCTTGATTTTTTTTTTTTTTAATGTTTGGTCAGTTCTCAGCAGGAGCTTCAATCTGAAATAGCTAGTCTGCCAGTACCAGAAGCTAAAATCATGTACAAGGTGGTAACCAATTCAAAAACAATGAGATTTTTCCCCCTTGATATCAAGAAAGAAGCTTCTTGAGTTGTTTTCAGAAAGTATCACTGACACCCATGACAACATGACATTTTTTAAAAAACTAAACTTTCTAGTAGTCTTCCTGCAAGATTTTGGTGTTGAAGGTTAAGTTTTAGAACAATATTGTTGGAAGTGTTTTGCACCTATGTAGTCCAATAGACACCTGTGGCTACTAAGCTTTTGAAAAGTGGCATTGTAAATACAGAACAAAATTTTTACTTTTATTTAATTTTAATTAACTTAAATAGCCTTGGCTATTTCATTTGGAGTGGATGCATTTTTAGATTAAAAGAAGAATCTGGTCTCTGTTCTTACATTCACACCCACTGAAATATCTATTTTTCAGTACTCTTACAAGAAATACTATGCCTAAATATATGCAGTGGATAGTGTCTCACTCAGTATCCTAAACATTCTCAATAGTAGAATGTTTCTATTTATTTCAACCATCCAACTGGTGTGATGGAATTATACTTGTTATCCTAATTGGTCCCCATAAAACCAATTTCAGGCATTCAATTTACTTTCTGCCATATTTTTCTTTGCAGGGAAAGGGGCGTCTCCGTCAAGGAAACTATCCCAGTCCGTCATCTCCTGCTGTAGTTCGGTTGCCTTCTGTGTCTGATGTACCAGAAGAGAGCTTGCCAAGTGGGACAGCCATGGAGACGGACATCACAGAACAGCAACAAGCGTCCATGCAGCAGGAGGAAAGAGTACTGACTGAGCAGATTGAGAACTTACAGAAAGAAAAGTGAGTTTATAGAAGGAAAGGGGGTAACCAATTCTGCTTTCCTTTAATTCTATGCACTGTTTTTCCTTGTTCATTAAATATCACCTCTGTGAAGCACTATGTCAGGTGATACAGTGCTGGTATTTAGAGATGACAGAGACATGTTGCCTCTATTCAGTGTGAAGATTGTTGCCTTAAGGAAGGAATTCTGTGGGCCAGGAGACCTGTAACTGCTATAGAGACAATTCTGCAAAGACTGACTGGAACTGAGCTTAGCCTTAGTCAAGAGTCCTAGCAGGTTAGGGACCATCCTCAAGAAGAATGCCCAGACTGAGATAAAGTCCCTTTCAATAACAGACATTATTCAGAACTGCACGAAGGAAGGTTATTATTTGAAGATCAGTATAGCCGTGGGGCCAGCGTCTTATAGCTACAGCATCTTCCTCTCCTCACCCTTATCCTTGTTATAGTTCCCAGCCTTTGCTGTCAGTCATTTTACCCTTCAGTCCATAAAGTTTTAGCCCTCACCATTACCATGATTTACAGGTCCTTTTCATCACCCTGGATTTGAATAGTAAGAAACCTGACTATCTTTGCTACTTAAATTCCTGACTTTTACGAAAGGTCTTTATTTCCTATGATCTTGCTTCCAGTGCTTACCAAATCCTAATGGAGTTCTTGATTGTATCTTACAGGGAGGAGTTAACATTTGAGATGCTTGTACTAGAACCCCGTGCCTCTGATGATGAAACTCTTGAGTCAGAGGCCTCCATTGGGACTGCAGATAGCTCAGAAAATTTGAATATTGAGTCTGAAAGTACCATCTCTGAGAAATCAGGTAAATGAATATTAAACTAAAGACTCCAGATCCATGCTAAGACAAAGACCCTTTATTGAATACTTTAACTATACATGAAAAAGTGACAAAGTCTTAAGGAGTTAAGATACACTGATCTTTGTGAAATCTCCACATGAATTGTTCATCAGACCAAGCCTTTACTCTAATGCAGTTTTGGGTAACAATGTTTTCTCTTGTATTTATCACAGAGAAAAGCCAATAATCACGACACATGTTGTCTTACTGATCCAAAACCCATTGTCTAAGGGTGGGTAAAGGAGTTGTACCCTACTGTGAGATGGGAAGGTACTGAGAGAGGCATTTACCTGCTTGGCATGTCTCAGAGAGACAGAAATCATACTGCATATGCTGGCAGTTTGTTAAATGACAGTGACAATTGTAGTTCTGTCCTAGTGGTTAAAACACCAGACTTTCTTGGGCTTGGTTCTGAAGTGACATACATAGAAATAAATAGTGGGTTCTTCTTGTGTTAGGAATGTGCACAAAGTAGGCCAGCCTGAATCCTCAAATCTTAGCCCACCCAATTTCTTGTCTCAACAGGGAGATCTATTTATTACACAGTGATTTTCTCTAGAGGGAACTGTCATTTACATCTTGGTATCTCTTTTTGCATTAGAAAGAAGCTTAGCCCTTTGCTCCCTGAAGGCAGTTGGCAAGTCTGAACCTTCAAGCAAGTTACGAAAGCAGCTAAAAAAGCAGCAAAACTCTTTGGATTCAGTGGACTCGTCAGGTTCTTCATTGTGTACATCTAGCATAGCTTCTTCTCATGGGACCAGAAAACGATTTCAAATTTATTCCAAATCTCCGTTCTACCGAGCTGCCTCTGCTGGTGAAACCCCAGGAATGGAAGGGCAGTTGGGCCAGACTAAATCCCTGGAAGACAGGCCTCAGTTCATCAGCAGAGGAACCTTCAACCCTGAAAAGGGCAAACAAAAATTAAAGAATGTGAAAAATTCACCTCAGAAAACCAAAGAGATCCCAGAGGGAACAGTTGTGTCTGGTCATAGGAAAACTGTGGACCCAGACTGCAGCTCCACCCAACAGCTAGCTCTCTTTGGAAATAATGAGTTTATGGTCTGAACTGGCAGATGTGTTCCCTTCATGGTTACAGAATGGTAAACACATCTCATCTTTGAGGCCTCTTCTCATCACCTCGACCACAGCAGTCCATACTAATTGTGGGCCTGCCTTTTGCCCAAGCATACAGCTAAGACCTTATGTGCTGAATTCCAGGGCCTCCTACAGAAATAGAAAGGCCTTGTTAAAGCCTGCTGAGGATGGTGCCAGCTGTGCCTTGGCTGCTGTTATTTGACTAGAGATTTCACTAAACAAAGCCACCTAGGGCCTGGGGGTTCAGGTCAGTTGTGGAGGTCTTTGTAGTTGCCTCTCTTCCACCCTCTTCATCTTATTTTCCCTTCCTAGAAGTGGGTGTTGAACTGGGAGGGGGAGGGTGGTTTGTGGGTCTAAGGTATCCACTGATTTCTGATATTTGAAAGAAACACATAAATATTTCTTAATCACAAAAGCAAAAACTTTTGGGTTTATTTTGGGATAGTTAGAAGCTGGGGTAGAGTATAATTTTTTTTCCAAGGATTTATAAACAAAAAGCCTAAGCCCTCTATTTTAAGAATTTTGAAAAACACTCCATGTTATATTCTGGGGAAAGTTAAAAAAAAAAAAAAGCAATTGTTTTTATTAAGCCATCAGAGCATGTCGCAGACATCTGGTTACACAGTGAAGAAGAGTATACATGTTTTGCTTTTTGATGATGTTTGCTGTCATAATAATCAGTGCCGGCTTAACTCCTGGTTAGTTCCTGCCAATTAATAGTGCATGGGCTAAAGTTTCAGTAGCCATACTGTTCTCATAGTCCCTGCTCCTAGGATCAGGTTCCTCAAATTTTTTTAAAAGTCCCAGAGACATGGTGATCCCTAAACAGGAGGGTTTCATCCTAATCCATCCAGGCCTTTCTCTTTGTATAGATTAAACTGGAGATCGCATATGAACCTGTTCATCTGCTGGTTGATTTTCACCACAAACTCAAACAAATAATGTGACCGTTTAATTACTTCTGAATCATTCATACACAATACTGCATGAATAAGTGTTACAGAAAGCTGCCAAAAATGAGAGAAGTTTTTAATATAACACATCTAATTTTTATTTTCCTTTCCTCTGACCATCAGTATTAGATGAAAAAAATCAAGAACTACTTGAAACTATTTTTGTTAATACTCTGGTTACTGAAGTTTACTGTAAATATATATGTATAGTTTGCGTATTTCTTTTTAACCTTATGCTTCCCTCCTCCCTATAGGATTTCCCCCCACAGATTAGGGGCCATTGGACAGGGGAGTGAGAGTCACTCATTTTCTGGCAAAGTCAGAGGGAAAAGTCAAACCATCTTTTTCATCTTTGGGTGTCTCCATACACCTGAGTTATAATAGCATTTTAAGTTTTTTAGCATTTGTGAGATTAGAAGTCTGTTTTTGCTATTTATAATATATAGAAAATGAAACATAATACCATTTCTTTAGAGTAGTATGTGAAGATGTTTATTTTTAAAGTTACTAATGCAGTTTTGTGTAACTACCACATGCACTGTTCTAAAAAAGAGCCTTTACCATTTGTAACCTGAATTTTTGGTGTTCCTCCTTCATCTTCTTTGAAGTTATGGAGATATTAAGACTTTTGTTAAGGCAGAGTCTCACCTGTTACACAACACTGAACCTCATACCACTCTACGGTGGTAATTGTCCAGCCCCAAAGGTCAGACTTGGAACATCATTTGAGTGGCAGCTAAAGGTAGCAGAAATCTTAATCTCTCCAGATAGGTGTAAGGAAGGGATCTTTCAGAATCTCCAGGGTGATGATGGTTAGTTGGTAAGTGTAGGACTTCATATCCCCCAAACTTTCTGCCACCTTGTTCACACTGTCCTGAGGAGTAACCAATATAAAGCCCTTAAAAATCTGAATTTCAGAGAATCTTTTAGAGGGAAACCCAGTTCCTCAGATGGTTGTGTCACAGTGGAATTGCTGGTGTCTCAGGACCGCATGCCGGGCTGCACAGTCTGTTTCCATAATGCTTGGGAGAACGGTGTTCTGTTGGCATTGACTGCTATTGTCCACTTGCTCTAGAATGTTGGTTAAATATCATACCAAAAAAGAGATTATTCTTGTTGATCAATCTCCTTTTGCCCAGAAGAATGGTCAGGAGAATACATCTTGGCATATGGTCCCCTTTGTAAAACTTTGTGGGGGTTGGTTTTTTCTTTCCCCCCCCCCCCAAAATAAGTTATTGGCAGTTAAAAACTACTCATATAGGTCACTTTATAGGAACTAGGTAATGGATGTTAAGAGACTGTAAGTTTTCTCAGGGACATGAAACCTGAATTTGGATAAAATAAAATAAAAGACTTGTTTTTCAGTTGCCAGATTTGTGGATTTTTAGTCATCGAACAAGCCTGGAGAGATCCACATAATTTTAAGAATGTAGAGCAAGCGTGGAACCCTCCCTTTGAAGGAAAATAAGTTGTTCCATAGGAAAATAGGCATTGTTCATCTGATAAAGAGATGAAGCCATAATTCTTAAAAACTGTCAAACCAAGTGCTGTATCTCCTTCTATCTGATCTTTTCTGTGGTTGAAGTAATATAACCACATAGTGATACTGCATTACAGTCACTGATGATTAAGATGTTTAATCTTAATATGTGTCAAATTGGCATTCCTATTGCTTCTCTTATGCTTGTTTTCTTTGCTCTTAAGTGCCCCAAAGAAAATCTCTACATGGCGGCTTTGAGGCAGCCCCACATTTGCGGCCCATACTCCAAAATGCAGAGTATTCTATTCGTCAAACATTCCCAGCCCCAACAAACCCTGAATTTTCTATTTTGCCCTTTAATTTTCTATTAATGCCCTTTAATTGCCTAAGTAATGTGGCAAATGTAATGGAAAGCAGAGAAGTATTTATTTTAGGGTCACATTGTATATCCCAAGGTGAGACAAATTAATAGTAAATATAGGAAGGATTCAGGGAGGTGACATGCTTAGTTTGTAATGCACTTTGTATTCCCTGCCATTTTAGTTATTTTGCCACTGTTTGCTTCTGAAAACAGATACTGCCTTCTTAGTATGAGTCTTGCAGAGACAGTCCAGGTGAAATATGAGAATCTCTCCTTCTCATGCTTTGGCAGTAAAGATTTCTGTTTGCTTTTCTGTCACAATAGGGTTTTAGTCAGAGGCAGAAGGCCCCAGAAGGATGCTAAAAAAGGAAGTCCAGCAAACTTCTACAGGCCCATTTCAGTGCCTGTGGACCATGTTTTTGTTTTGACTATAACTAATGAATGT
Organism: Scalopus aquaticus; assembly: GCA_004024925.1. Classification (NCBI taxonomy): domain Eukaryota; kingdom Metazoa; phylum Chordata; class Mammalia; order Eulipotyphla; family Talpidae; genus Scalopus; species Scalopus aquaticus. Next base: position 17,939 of record PVIJ01003055.1, on the reverse strand, counting down.
TTCACAAGCACTTTGGTGAATTAGGAGAACGTATTCTCAGGATGTGTTCAAAGCTCAGAGAGTTTTAATTTTTAAAAGAAGCACAGTCCAGAAGGCTTCCTCTTCCTCCTCCTCTTTTTGTCCCCCCTTTGGCGGGGAGCCGGACATGGGGCATGCATATTCAGTGTTGACAAATGTGTGTATCTGCTAATAGTTTTCTGAAGACTCCCCAGCACTGTCCCCCAACACCATGACAGACTTGGTAGTATAATCACTTGGTATGTGTGGGAGTTCTCTGTCTTTCTATGCCCCTAAAATACTTTTAACCACTTTTCTCTGGAACCACTCCTATATTTGATTTGGTGTTAAAGGGTAACAGCAAAATGATGATTGTGGAGATGGATCTGTTAGGTCTTTTGGTCTTGTGGCTGAAACTTAAAAAAAAACAACACCCCATCAAGGGGTCTATCACCTTGTTATCCACCCATACTTAATATCTATTTACCACCCCTCTTAGGTCATATAAAAGTTGCACCTTTTGAACCAAGTAATTATATTTACTGGGGCAAGGTGTAGACTATAGGTTAGTATTATATTATTTTAATGGATTTAAAGTAATTTATAAGTATGCTGAGTGTAAATTTGTAAAAGACTATGTATTGTAAAAGGACATATCCTGTGAAATAGAGTATCATTTTACTGTTAAACAGAATAATTCTATAAGAAGAATAACTTACTTCACCCACTTTACATTCCTGATGCAATCAACAGGCACTTTGTCATTTCATTTTTGGGTTTTTTTGTTTTTGTTTTTTTGTTTTTGTTTTTGGAGGGGGGGAGCAAGACATCATCTGTATAAAGTGCAGTTTATGTCACTCAAAATATGCACTGTATGGCTACACAAAAGCAGCTTGATGAACAAATCACTCCATGGCTCATTAAAGAACAAAGCTTCCAGAATCAACAATATGTGTGGTTTGTTTTTGGATCACCCTGGCTCCTGCCTCAACTCATCCCAACCCAAACCCAAGGAAGAGCAATGATTTGTTAACTAAACTGTTACTTTTAAAAGGAAAGAACCAAGTGTTCTTAGGTAAGGTGGTAATCACTGGAACTCAACTGACTTCAAGTGAAGGTAAGATTTGAGCTATTAGTTCCTGTAATGAATGCTAGCTACTACCTGTCAAGACTTCATAGAATCATTGTAGGGGCAGGTAGGCAGGGAAGACAATAAATCAACACTTAGGATCTTCTCTCCTAAAAAAAACCCATGAAAAAGCAACATCTGCCAATAGAGGGCTCCATTTTTCTTGTTGCAGAGGAAACAAGAATTCAAACTTTGTCATTTTTGTCCTGCCACTATACTGCATGACTTTGGGAAAATCATTTGTCGTCTCTGGACATTCCTCAGATATAATTTCCTAGAGATAATTTTTCTTCCTAGTGTTATTTCTCTGGATAGCACATACTGACTTGTGGGTCTGAGTGTGTAAAAGGCCATTCTATTTGGAAATTTGCTCTTCTCCCTGAACTGGGTTAGCTGTCAGTAGCCCTCATTATCCGTGGCATCAAGCAACTATTAGATATAAGCCTCCCAGACTGACTCTTAGATCCCCAAGCACCTGAGAAAAGGTAACCACACTTAGATCTTGGATGAGAGGGTTGAATGACATGAGTTCCCAAAATGCCAAACTAAGTCTGAAGTTGAAATGGGAAGAAAAAAAAATGTCTCTCTAACGCCAAATTTACTCAGTTTTTAAATTCTGAGATCATCATTCTCATTTCTTTTTACATTAAGTGCATGTACACTTTTACATTGTTTTACATGCTATCAAAATGATAAGGATAGTGATTGTTTCCTAAAATTTCCTTAATTGACCACCTAAAACCTAGAAATGACATTGCTTCTGTGACTGCTGAATCTACAACAAATCTTTCTTGAGAGCAGAAAGGATATGGAAATGCAAGTTATAATAAAGAGACCAGAGCTTTGATTTTCTTTGAGATTGCTTTCATTTGGGTGGGAGTACAGTGTCTGGAGCCAAGGACATAATCACTGAAGTAAATATGACATATAACACCTGACTGTGGAATTTTGTTGGCATCTCAGACCTCTTAGTTATGGAGTGCGTCACTTCCCAGTTCTGGATGACTTTATCAATTCATTCAGCAAATATTTGCTGAGTCCCCGCAGATACTGCCATAGGTGCTTGGGGAAAATTGGAACAAAGCAAAGGCCCTGCCTTTATGGAGGTTACATCATAATAGGGAAAACCAGTGATGTCTATCTGTTGGCATCTTTGAATCTCTGCCCTTCCTGCCTTTAAAAACTGAAGTGTCTCACAAATCTGAAAACTGCAGCTCCGGTTTTTGGTTTTTGGTTTTTTTTCTTAAAGACTGACCCAGATTAGTCCACAGGAACTACCTTTGTGTGCCTCTTAACCAAAGACATTTCTGGCATTGAGGGCAAAGTAGTGTATGGTGGTCCTCCCTTAGCCCCTAAATGCAATGAAAGAGAGTTGTTACCATTTCAAATTTCAGTGAAGCTAATTTACAGCAAACGGTTGAAAAAAGTCCTGGGGTCAACTGGGCTGCAGTTCTGAGGATGAGCTGGCCAGGATGCTGCTGTGAAATCCGTCTTTTTACACATTTGGCTGCAACTGCCTCCAGAGAAGAATGACTTCTTTTTTACCTTCCAAGTCTCATGTAAGTGCTTTCCTTCCATTAGCAAAGCACTGGGGAAGGGGCTACTGGGGTATGTAGTTCCTGGTGTCTCTACAATGAAGATTAGACCTTGGGGGCTGGATCCTGATGTACTGATGCCAGGTTGGCAGCAGACAATGCAGTTTACACACCCCTAATTTTCTAAGAATTCCTCCGGAAGACCCCAGTCTCTCTCTGTGTAGAGCTGGGAAACTCACTGCCCAGACACTAGCCTTTGAACTTTAGGTGCCCTTGTCTGTATTCTCAAAAGCAAGACAGGATAAATATGCAAGACCTATTTGGTCATATTTCAACCATGTTTCTTGCTAAAGTTCCTTTGCTCAAGGCCTGGAAACCTTATGGATAAAACTTTTGATAGGGAATTTGATAGTATAATGACATAGACATTAAATGACCCAGTAAACAAGGACGTGTGATGCCTTTAGAAGATCAAGAGTTTTGAATAGTTTGAGTGTTTAAGTGGGAAGGTTTTAAGCAGTTTTGAGTGCTTAAGTGGGAAGGGGTTTAAGCTCTATTTCCTCTCAGGTACCTCTCTTTCCTCTCAGGACACCAATCTAGCTATAATCACCTCCAGGCCAGAATGTCCTGAACAATCCTTCCTCCATTAAAGCAGGATATTTCTGTCAGAGGAATTCATACACAGGACCAAGAGCAAGAAACCCCTCAGATTTCGCACATGATCTCTTCCATGACTTCAAGCATGTCTTCTCTGAAGACAGAAGTTGCTTGGCTGATTCCAGAGGCAGGAGGAGGCAGTGCCAAAGTTAAGCATAGTTAAGTAGAGTCACACCAAGGTTGGAGTCCTCACTAAGTCTCAGTTTTTTCTTTCATGAATGGGAGTGATTGGTCCCTTCCTCAGAGTTAATCTGAGGATTAAATAATAATGTACATGCAGTGTTCAGTTCATTGCCTGGTAAAGTATTAACTTTTACTGTTATTTTTCTTATTAGTATTGGTATTTCCAGGATCTGTCTTGAAAAGAATGCTGTCTTTGAGCTTCATATTTCCAAAAGGAATTAAGTGATGGAGTTTCTCCCTGGATGGTGCTTACATTTACTTAAGGAGAGGCAAGAAAGGATAAGGAAGAGAAGGAAGAGAGAAGCAGTGATGGTGGGATGCCATCTGGAGACAAGTTGAGGGGGCTGAATCTTGTGGGAGATTTTTCTCTAGGCTTGAATTCTTCGCATCTGGACTCTGAGTAGAAACTAGATGAAACTCAAAGGCCCTGTGCTCATTCCTTCTGTGTCCATGAAGGGAAACCTTTGGCCACATGCCTTTCCCCCCCTTTTTTTTCACTTTTTAATTGAGGTCTAATGTAATTCAGTGAAGTATATAAATCTTAGGTGCACATCTCAGTTCTTATGAATAAACACATTTGCGAAACCACCACCAAATCATAATAGTTTTTCTAGCACACTGGAAGTTTCCATTTGATCCCTTCCCAACCATCTCACCCCCCAAACCAGAGATAACCCCAATTCCTACTTATTTCATCATCAGTTTTGTCTGTTCTTAAACTTTGTATGTACCTGGCCTCATTTGTTCAAACTTTGTGTCTGTCAGATTTATCCATGTTGTCACATGCATTGGTAGTTCATTCCTTTTTATTGCTCTCTTCCATTATATGAGTAAATTACAATGTATTAATCCATTCCAATATCAATGTACAGTTTGGAGTGATTATGAATAAATCTGCTATGAATAGTCTTATAGTATCTCTTGGTGGACATTTCTGCTAGGTGCAAATACCTACCAGTGGGATTGTTGGGTCAAAGGGCAGGTGAATGTTTCTCTTCAGTAGATTACTTTCCAAAGTGGTTGTACCCATTTTACTGCCACCTCCATTAGTTTTTGAACATATCACAAAGAAGCTTCTCCATTGGCGTATTCCCTATGGTCTTTCGAAAAAAGAGGTGCTCAATACACTCAGAAGTGATGAACCTCAAAGACGGAAGGAGCAGGAGCAATTTCCCAAACCTGAACAGGAGACAGGACACCATTAATCTGATTCTCAGGTCCTGCACTGGGCACAGTGTCCTCCCAGGAAAGGCAGGGAAGGAAGAGGAGAAATGAGACGTGCCCAGAGCTGAGTAAGAACGGCCCCATTCACTAGGAGGGTCGCTGCCACCTCCCCTTAACCTGATGTTCCCACCTCCACTTTAGGAATTCAGTGAAAATAGTGAATAAATAGTGTTTATGTAAAGATTATTAAGTGACAAGTGGTTTATATAACATATCTGAGTATGTTATTAACAGTATACGATTATTCATACCATATGTATTTGAATGAGAATATAAATTCCCTCTGTAGGTCATCTATGATGGTAGAGTAAGCCATTAGTGGAAAAAATTATGAATTGAATCATAAATTTTGTAACTGAGGGGCCTACCTGGTGGCACAATGGGTTAAGTCTCAGCACTATGAAGCTATACGCAGCCACTGCAGCACGAGTTTGATCCCCGGCCAGGGAGCTTCCCACGTGGCACAGCAGACCTCTCCTGTCTCGCCCACTATGCCCCTCAGCAGTGTATTTCAGTGGATCGGCCTGTTCTCCCCACTCTCCTCTCATCACTCCACCCCTCTGCCCTATACCCCAGTTCTTTTATGCATAGATAAATCTTTAAATAAATAAATCTTGTAACTGAGATACTCATCCAGAAAAAAAATAACTGTAGTTTTAAATTAGAGCCATTTGCTAAGGTTGAGCTCCCCAGTGCGGAGAAGGTGGACAGTGAAACCCCAAAAGACCAACTGGGGGTCAGACCTTCATTAGGTTGGGAGACAACGAGGGGACCAACACCCAGTGTTCAAGAGGCCTCTGGAAAGTGGAGGGGCTCCCTGTTCCACCTGCACCTCCGAGGTCTGTGAGAGGCCTTTTCACACCATCCTGTTATCTGTTGACTTTATTTTGTTAAACTAAGGGCTTTCTTTCTCTTGTGAGGGCCAGGAGAGTGGCACTGAGCAGACCTCCCCCTCCATTTACACCTTCTTCTGTTTTACTGATCTTAGGAGTGTCAGGAAGAAGTACCCATAAGGTCAATTAAAAAATTGCTTTTCAAACTGCAGGAACTGAACCAGTAGTGGGTCTGAAATTAAAATTAGTAGGTTACAACCAGACTTTAAAAAATAGAATTAGGGATTCCCTGATGGCACAGGGGTTAAAGTCTCAGTGCTATCAAGCTATGTCCAGCTACTGCAGCATGAGTTCGATCCCCAGCCAGGATGCTGACCCACATGGCGCAGCAGACCTCTCCTGCCTCTCCCGCTGCTCCCCTCAGCAGTGTACTTCAGTCGATCTGCCTGTTCTGCTCCCCACTCTGTCTCTGGTGAACCCTCTCACACACAAACCCCACCTCTGGCCTACACTCCAGGTCTCATATGCATAAATAAATAAAATAAATCTTAAAAAAATAGCGTTATACAAAGTAAGGGCAGTATTATTTGATGGAACTTTACTTCAGTATATTTGCGTGTGTTGGGTTATGTTGAAAATTCTATTTCTTCCTGGGTACTGCAATTTTTAAAAACAGAATTACACTGTCTTAGAGAACAAAAACCCCTCTCTCAATATTCCTTTCTGCCTACAGTTGATATCGATCTGTTACAGAAGTGACATAGGAAATCTTAATCAATGTTTTAAAATTTTGCATCTCTGGAAGCTGATCTCAACAGAAACTTGGCCTCAGAGGACTGCTGGGCTCTGAGTATCTGAGATGGCCATTCTTAGGATGGATGTCAAGTCTCAGAACAGTGTTGTTCTTCCTGTCTCCTAAGTGGCAGAAATTATTCTGCACAACACAGTGTATTACTGGTATGCTTTGACTCTTCTTAAAAGGAAATCACCTCTTCTCCTTGTGACCATTTCACAGGTAACAGGTGATTCAACTATGCTCGCTAGCTCACAGTGAGAATGCAGATAATGCGGTCTAAAATGGCCTATAAATGCTTGGATGGTGGTCAAGTGGCCCAGCCTTGCCAAGTCTCTGTATGTGCTCTGTATCTGAAATTGCCAACCTGGGAATCCCAAGCACTGGTTCCACCCCATCTCCCCCAGCCACACTCCAGCTTGCAGCTACTATTCTCTAAACCAGCCAGGGCCATGTGTGTGGCTTATATAGTACACCCCTACAAGATGTCCCTTTGCATCTCCAACAGACCTTATGTACCCTTGAAATTATCTTTTCTTCCTGATTTCCCTTTTTACTTTTTGAATACCCCTTCTCTCACATACCTCCTATTCCCTTGCTCCTTATATCCACCAAGTGCCAATTCTGACCCATTCTAGCTCTTGCAAGCTCTCACATCTGCTCTCTCCTTTCTACATTGTGTGACCACTTCCAAAGAATAGAACTCCAGAGACTTCCCTAATATCCAACCTCATACTGAGCTCTGATCACTGCCACACCAACCTGCAATAAGTTCAGCTCTGTGTATAACACCCTCCTGCTCAAAAGCCTGCATGGCTCCTTCATGTCTACCAAATCAGGTGTGGCTTTTGGCCGGGACTTGAACACCAGCCAAAGGCCTCAACAGGCTGGTCCCACAGTACCATCCTGATTAACCTCCCACTGCCTCACCATCAGCAATCTGCCTCCCATTCTTGGCTCGTGTCCTGAGGACTCAGTCATGTTTGCCTCTCTGTCTACCTTTGTGAATGATGATCTCTTCTCTTAGACCTACCCATCCTCCGAAGTCTAGCCCTGCCTCCACAAAGTCCCTGTTGGTTCTGCTTTCCACCTCTGCTTCCAGTGAGCTTCTGTGTCCTTCGGATACCTGCAACCCTCCATACCTGACCAGGACTGTTACTGTCAGTGGTCACTGTGCCAGGCATCCCTGGAAGATAGCAATATTGTCTTATGGACATTTTGGTCCCACTCCCAGGGTCTGGCATGTGCCTGGCACAGAGCAGATGCAGTTGAACATGTGCTGGTTGAAATGAGTCCCTGGTCCTGTCTAATTAATGCAGGCCTGAGGTGGTGTCACGGAGTTGGAGGGGATGGGAGGGCAGGTAGGCTGATGCTCAGGTCACCTCACAGGCTGGCTGGGGTGGTGGGCCTTGCTGTGCTGGCTCAGCATCACTTGGGACTGGTCCTGTAAGGCCTCCACCTGTTCAGGATCCTTCAGGCCCCGCGTTTCTGGAGAGAAGCATATAGTGAGCCACTCTCCCAGCCTGCCCTAACCCCATCTCCCTGCACACATCTTTGTCTGTATGGGGTGGAGGTGAGAAGTGAGAGCAAAGAGAAGTCACTGGAATCCTCACTATTCATCCCTGACCTCTTCTCTCATAAGACTTGGGAAAACACTCAACTACCTGGTTTGAAAAGGACCAGGGCCTTCATGCAGGCAAATTCTGTGGGGTCCACTGCCAGCGCCCGGAACCGTGAGATGGTTTCCTGCAGGATGCGTGTCTCCACACTGGCCATCACTAGCCGGCCCTGGGAGCCACTGGCAGCAGAGGCCTCGGTGGGGGCCAGAAGGGGGCAGCTGTCCAGAGGTAGAGACCACTGTATGGCTCCGAGGAGGAAGAGTTCACTCCACGCCTCTTCCAGCAGGATCACCTGTGCTCAGAGAGGGGATGAGTGTGACGGCTGATCCACAGCAGCTCTGGCTCAGACTGGAACCTTGACCACCTTCTTGGGGACACTAGGAAAGGCGGGACTGTTTCTCAGTACTCAGAACGATCTTGTGACCTCTGCCCTTTATCAGCCCAGGGCTCTGGTATTTGCCACCATCTAGCCCAGCTGCTGGGGTTCCAAGACACTTTATGGGTTCCATCCAGAACTGCAGTGGGAACATTTAGGGAAGCCTAGAAACATGGGAAGTGGGCAACCAGGAGGACACCCCACAAGGACACCTCCAGTTCTAATATACTCAAGAGATTCGGCCTAACTCTACGGAGCTGCTGCAGTCAAACCACCAGGAAGGCTTAGCCCTGCAGTGTGCTGCCGGGTTTAACAAGAAGGGTCAGCCAGCTTGCCAAGGAGAGGCCCAGAGGGGTGTCCTACAGGTGAAGAGGCTGGATTGAAACCCAAGTCCGGAAGTCAGAGGCATTTCCCTGTAAGGGAGGCTGGGGGCCCCACTCATGCTGCCAGGGGCGCAGGCCACCCTGACATGTCCAGGGCATCCATATGACCTGAGAGTGTTTGTCTAGGAGGAAAGAAGACCCAGAGGGCCATACAGAGTCTTCAAATCCCATCTTACAACCATCGCCTCCCAGAGGTATGTGTGTCCCCATTCCTGTGACACAGATCCCTGATCATCACTGACTCAGAGACATATGGGTGCCCAACTGCCATCATTCCAGTTTTGTGTGCCCCCCAATCATCACCTGCAAGGGAGGTATGTGCCCCCCAACCTAGCTGACTTCTGTGGGCCACCTGACGTGTGTACCTGATCCCGGAAGGGCAGGTTGGAGAACACGGGCAGGTTCTTGGCCCACTTGACAGCCATGAAGAGCAGGCGAGCTGAAGTCTCATGGATGCTGTCCGGTCCATAGGGGGAGGAGAGGGCCAAGGGGTAGGGGGATGAGTGGAACTCTGGGTCATTGCTGGTGACATCGATATTCTCGTCAGCTGTTGGAGGAGGTTGTGACATCAGCTCCTGCTCTGTGGCAAGGTGGCGAGGGGGCTCAGGGCCCAGGGTCTGGGGATAAAGGCTGGGTGTTGCAGCCCCACTCCACGGTACTCAGGCATCCTCCCACTCACCATCCTCTGGTTCCAGCTTAGCACAGGTCTCTGCTGTTATAAGGCTGGCCATGAAGTGGTGGTGACCTAGAGGTGAGAGGGCCCCAGCTCCCAGGTCTCTGGCCGCAGAAACAGGCGTGGGCCCTGCCGGGGTAAGGGGAGCCACCAAGGACCCCAGCCGGGGCTCCATGTCTGACTCCATGTTGTCCAGATGCACCTGGGCCGTGCTTCTTGGCTGGCGCTCATTCTGCACAGCTGCAGGCGGGGGGAGGGAGGCAGGAAGGGTCAGGACACCCCACCATCGGTCATACACCCCGGGATTCTGTCATGCCTCTTCGGGCGGACTCGGTCTCACCATCCTGGTTCATGCCTGCTTGTAAGCACTTCTTTAGTCGGCAGGCCTGGCACTGGTTCCGGTGGGCCTTGTCCACTGGACACATCCCTGCCCCTACCTGGCACCTGCCGGCGGAGGGGAGCCCCAGGTGTCAGTGTCCTGCCCAAACTCCATGTTTGCCCTGTCCCCTTCTTCCCCAGACACCCTCCACCTCTCCCAGGGACCCTTGGGGACAGGAAGCCAGCTGGACCTCCCCAGACTGAGGTTGTGCCCTTCCTCACCTGTACATGAGCTTCCGCCTCACGCTCCTCTTGAAGAAGCCACTGCAGCCATTGCAAGCGTAGACGCCATAGTGCTTCCCGCTGCTGCTGTCTCCGCACACGCGGCACTGGAGCGAGGGTCCCACTCCTGAGGGGCAGGGTCTGGCAAGGGCTGGACGAGGCAGGGTCGTAACCCACCTCCTCAAGGACCTCTCCACCCCTCAGCCTCTTTCCCTGTCCTCAGGTTACCTACCACTCACCAGCATTTACACACACTTGTGTCGCTCCCATCTGGCCAGTTTTCAACAAGAGTATACTCCTGGCCTTTACTTCCCTTCCTCCTTCCACTCCCTCTCTCTGCAGGTGACATCAGACCCCATCATTTCACAAGAACTTTCTCTACATCACCTTTAGGGACCTCTGCTGCTGAGCTCTAAGGTGCTTCTCTCTTCTTTCCTTCCCCCTCAGCTCAGCTGCCCAGTCTTGGCAATGCTGTCTCCATGTTTCCAGGGTTCTAGGATTGCCCATAGGTTCACTCACACTTGCCCTTAGCCCTGGGCCTGCGTTCTCTGACTCCGTTCATGGTTCCCGTAGACCACCAGCCCATACTCTACTCCCCAAGGCCCCAGACCCGACCTCCAGAAAGCCGTACCTGACAGATCCTCCTCCAGGCTCCACCTGCCTGGAGACTCCTTTCTGGAGGCAGCCACAGTTGCTGGCGCAGTTGCAGCCATGTTGGAGCTCAGGGACTCTGCTGGCCTAGCCCTGGGCAGCCTCTGCCTTCCCACCTAAAGGAGGCCTCTGGGTGTTGAGCAGGTCCTGCCTATCTCCCCACCTCTGTCTCTCCGCTCGTGCCCCTGTCTCTCTTCTACCTCTACTTCCCCCTCTCCCTGGCTCTGTCTTTGTCTCTTGTTTCTCCTCTCTGTCCTCCTGCTTCCTGCCTCCTGTCCCCTGTGTCCGAACTTAGGAGCTGCGCCAACTGCCCCTCACAAAAGCAGCTTTGGTTAGTGGAGATTTCTTCTAGGGCAGCGCTGGACGCAGCTTATGATCCTCTTAATCTTTACTGTCTCCACAGGGGATCAGCTGGCCACACCTGCAGCCTTACCAAGGTGCCCCTGGAGCCGGTCAGCCCTGTGCCCCCACCCCAACCCCCAGCTGCCCAGTGTCCCAGGTCGCTTCTGCCCTGAGCGTTCCACCTGTTTGCCATCCCTTGCCAAGTTTCGAAGGGTGGCATGGAGCTCCTTCCTGCAGGACTTTAGTCTTTTGATCTGTGAGGACAGGCTAGGGGTTGGTGTGTGTGTCTGTCTGGCTCCAGGCACGTGGGCCTCGTGTGGGGCCTGAGTAGGACCAGCTCTCTGCCCTGTTGGTTCTCACCTGACCCTTTGATGAGGGACTTCTTAGCTCCCAGGATTTAGGATACTGGCTAGCCCCCTGGAAGACTTGCGATTCCACATGTCTAGCCAGAGGGGTTCATTGCAGAGTCTGAGGTTTGCCTGGAGGAGGGAGGTCTGTGGTCCAATGTGAAGGGTCTCCTTCAGGCCTGGGAGGCACAGAAGAGGAGCTGGCAGGGCTGGGCCTGCAGGGGAGAAGGGGCAAGCAAGCACCAGCCCTGTGTCTGGCGACCAGCTCTTAGGTGCCTCTGACCCAGTCTCTCAAGGGAGGGCCCTGAAAAGGAGGGAGGAGGAGTCTGTTTGGGGCCCAGGAGAGTGGAGAGAGCAGAGAACAGCCCCGAATTAGAATCCCTGCTGCCTCACAGGCCAGCCCTGCACCCCTGTGCCTGTCTGGGCTTCAGTTTCCTCCTCTGTAAAAAGTATCTGTGGGGGAGTTGGGAAACTAAGCAAGAAAACTCATTAAGTGTTTCAGTGCCTGGTACTTTGTAACATGATAGTGAATGATGGGAGCTGGTACAGTTGTTCTTAGATTATATCAATATATAGCATATTATTTCATACATTATTATATAATTAATAACATACTGCATTATAATATTGAAAAAATTGCATCTCAGGGTTACTGAGAACAGAGCACTACTCGGTAAACAGCCTTTGCTTTCTCTGTCCCTCTGCCTTCACACCCAATTCCACCTCCACGGCCCTCTCCACCTCCAGTCCATGTCCTGGATGGAGCAGAACTACCACATGTTGGTCTGGAGGTGACTGCTGCTCCTGGCAGACCTGACCTCATCTCTAGGAGGAGACTGAGTTGTTCTAGCCTTGGGGGCTGGACCAAGAGCAGAGACAGTGTGAAACTTCTGGAAGATCATGGCGTTAAGCCCAGAAATGGTGGGGCAGGATCCTTATGTAAGAGGTGTTCACCCACGCTGTGACAGGGAAGCACTATTTGGGGTTTGGAAAGTCAGCTCGAGGGGCTTTGCTGGTAATCTGCTTTCTGGGGCCTCAGAAGATCAAGGCCAGGGGACTGAGGCCCCTCACCTGACCTCCTTCGCCTCTATCCTTTCTCAATCCTTTCTCCTGCCAGCAGCCACTGGGAAACTCTCCAGCCCCACCTATCCCCCAAAGCCAAGTGCAGTGAGAAAGCCCAGGCAAAGAAGCTGAGGGGAAAATCAGGCCAGTGAGGGTCTTTGAGCAAGGGAAGGGGAACAATCAAAGGTGGAGGCATCCACCAGGGCAGGTGTCCCGGGAAGACGTTATATCACCAATAAGAATGAGAATGGCGGGACTGCCTGATGGCCAACAGGTTAAGTCTCAGCACCATGAAGCTATCACCAGAGCCACTGCAGCACGAGTTCAATCCCTGGGCAGGGAGCTTCCCACATGGTGCAGCAGACCTCTCCCATCTTGCCAGCTGCTCCCCTCAGCAGTGTATCTCAATAGATCCACCTGTTCTGCTCCCCACTGTCTCTGGTGAATCCTCTCATCACAGCCCCCAACCCCCAACACACACCTCTGGCCTACACCCCAGCTCTTATATGCATAAATAAATAAATATTAAAAAAAAAAAAGAATGAGAATGGCAGCAAGACGAGTGCCCACATCTCGTATTCAGGCCTCACACAACCCTGGTTAAGGAGCTTTCGTTACTAGCCAAATGCACAGAAGAGGAAACTGCATCTGAGACCTGAAGGGATTTGCTCAGGTCACACAGCTACTGAATGTGCAGGAGGTTGAGAGTAGAGCCAGGGCCTTCACTCTTGTTTCGGATGCCCACTTTCCTGTGCTCCACATGGTGGCCTCCAAGAAGATGTCAGCATCCTCCTTGGCTTCAGTAGCAGGCCGTGCTGGTGGCCCGGGTGAGAGTTGGTCCTCAGGAGAGTAGGCCATCCTGGCGAGGGGGAGGAACTGAACACAACTTTTGGCTAAAAAGGGAGGGAGATGGGGTTGAAGGAAAAGAGACATTAAGGGATTTTTTTTTCCTGTCAAGGGAGGTATTAAAGAACATTATTTGAGAAGAGGAGTTCATTTTTAGAGGGGGACACAGAGAGAAAGAGCCAGGAGAGGGGGGAAAGCTGGGGGAGGGTGTGAGCTGGATACCTGATACTGGAGAAGGCCTGAGGGGGTGGCGGCCAGTGCTCAAGGAGAAGGGAGGCTGTCCTGGAGAGGGGTCACCCGAAGGAGCAGAGAACCCAGGGCTTCAGGGCAGGCCCGGGGCCAGTACATCCTCTTCAGGCCCCGGCTGTGGGGGCTTGGGCCAGTTTTCCCACCACCTGTGTTTTGGCTTCGCCATCTCTGAAATGCACAGAATGCACTTCCTGGGAGCTGTGGCGGGATTAAAGAAGAGGAGAGGCAGGGGTTAGTGCAGGGGAAGATGAGAGGGAGGAGGCAACTGGACAGGCTTGGGAGGCCAGCGGTTGGGGGTGACCACTTTGGAGAGGCTCAGCTGCTGGGGGGAAGCTCTCAGGTCCAGCTGAGTGAGGGGAGAGACACCCTTAGCGGGGTGGCAAGTACTGGGAGAAGATAGATGCCCGAACTCTTCCATATCCGTGAGTCCTTCAGCAAGTGCACTGCCCTGACTCTCCTGCTCTATCTTTCCTTCAAAGCCTGCTCAGGGCTCACCTCCTCCAGGCAGTCTACCCTGACTCTTCGGTTCACCTACTGTCTTTCCAGAGGCATCTCCAGGGTCCGATGTCCTTAATGTTGAAGCCCAAGCTGGGTCAACTTTTTCTCCTTCGTGAGTGTACTCAAGCTACTGGGTCCAGAGTTTCACATCAGTTGCACACATGAATCATGAGGCATTTAGTGGATCAAGTTATTTTTAACTTGTCTGTATTTTCCTGATAGGCTACAGCGGGATCTATTACTGAGCAAGGCAAACACTAAATCTATTGAAACGAAAAACACCTGTGGGTTTGATGACCCTGCAGACTGTGTCTTGCTGCTCCCTCACATCATTTTGATCCCAACCCAGCTCCTCGCTCTGTGACCGAGCTGGGGGACAGGATGACAGCTCGATGGGGTAGGGGTGTCTCCCTGATCTGTGACCACCAGCTGCTGGGACAGACGCCAAAGGATTACTCAGCCCAAAGCCCTGAATGTGCTGACAAAGCGGCCAGAGGCCACCTTATCACTAATACAATTATTCCCCCAGGGGACACGTCAGCAACTTCCTTCTGACTCCAGGAGGGCTGGAGCTGGGAGGTGGGTGCATGATAAAGGCTGTGGAAATGTTTTCCCTCTGGATCCTGAGGACCCCTGGAGTTAAGCCCCCTGCCTAACCTGTCAGGGCCAGTCACACCCTGTCCTGAAGTCCCAGGCCAGGGAAAGGAAGTCCCATGATTAGGCTAGAAACTTAGGAGGGAGGAGGGAGTGGCTCCTGGATGGCCATTTTCCCCAGGAAACTTGTCTTCTTTAGCAGTTTCTTTGAAATACTCTCTTTTTGCCAAACAAGGTTTTTCACCATCTCTGAGAAAAGATAGCTGGTGGTTAAGTGCCCAGGCTCCAAGAGAGCACCTAGCAATTGCGCTTCCAGGAAACTACCTCACAGAAAATTTCACCAAGATTTAATTATATTATTAAATTATATTTAATTATATGGCTGTTCCCTGCAGCAATTTTAGTAGAACATCCATCTTAGACAACTGGCTAAATAAAGTATGTGCTCTCCCTTAGTGGACAACTATGCGTAGTCTCAAATAGGTGTTTCTCTCTCCTTTGGAAATATGCCTGCAGTGTTTCAGCTGCAGAGCCAGCTACAAAAAAATGACAGGGTGTCGGGTTGATTCCGTGTGTCTCAGGAGTTTCTGGCCAAATCATGGGACTTCCTTTTCCTCCGTGGGGCCTAAATTAATCAATAGTTTCTTTTTCTCAAGCAGTGAGTAGAAGGCTCAGGACACCAAGAGGCCAATAGGAAAGTTTCTCAACAAAGCCACTTTATTGTCTTTTCAAGATCATATTTAGAAATAATCAGATATTAATCTCCCCTGCCCCTCCACTACTCCCAGCCCTTGGCTACTGAAGTATTTTTTCCTAAATTCCTTTGAAAGGTCTGAGCAGAACTGGAGAGGCCCCGCCCCTGTCCTAGGACAACAGACAAAAGGCAGTCTGTGCTGGACATTCTGATCTGATCTGCTGCTCCACCTTTGGGGGACTCTCCTGCCTTGTAGGGAGACGACTGATAGTGTTCAAGATTCAAGTTACCTTCTTCCTGACTTTCTGAGAGGTGGGCATCTCCATTCTCTAGCTGAGTTATTATAAAACCACTGAGAGCAAAAAATCTCAGACATTTTCGTTGGGTTTGAATGCTTAATGATGAGTATGTATTGCAATTATAATCAGGATAAAAGAAAGCACTTCTTTTTCAAATAGAGAATGACTAATTTGAAAGAAACCTTACTACTACTAACAGTAATAGCAACAATGGGAATGCTTATGAAGAAATTGTTAGGTGTCAATACATTTGATGATGAAAAGCTGCTCTGGATTTCTCCCCTTCATTTTGGGGAGGGAATAAGAAGTGGGGGACAGTGCTGGGATAGTAGGTCAGGCCCAGGCTGTGGCTAACTAGAACAGCTGCAGCCACGGGACTGGGGTCCTGGGCCTCAGGGTGCCTGTCTTCCTGCCCTGCCAGTGTAAATAAACCCTTTAGTGCTGGCCCTGGGGGGGCTCTGGAGAATTCTGGACAGCCTGGGTGGAGGAGTCAGGGTGGGCTGAGTGCTCACCAATAAGATATTTTATTATATTTTAAAGATGTATTTATTTATGCATACAAGAGCTGGGGTACAGGCCAGAAGTGCAAGGGAGGGTGAGAGGATTCACCAGACAGTGGGGCGCAACACAGGCAGATGGACTGAAGTACACTGCTGAGGGGAGCAGTGGGCAAGGCAGGAGAGGTCTGGTGTGCCATATGGGAAGCTTCCTGGCTGGGTATTGAACTCATGCTGCAGTGGCTGCAGATAGCTTCACAGTGCTGACACTTAACCCATTGGGCCACTGGGAAGCCCCCCAAAATATCCCACCAGGGATATTCTAAAAGTTCAACAACAGGGACCCCTGCTGGCCTAGGGGTTAAGTCTCAGTGCTACCACTATGAAGGTCTACTGGGGCATGTGTTCAATCCCCGGCCAGGGAGCTGACCCACCTGGCACAGCAGACCTCTCCTGCCTCGCCTGCTGCTCCCCTCAGCAGTGTATTTCAGTAGATTCCCTGTTCTACTCCCCACTCTGTCTTTGGTTAATCCTCTCACCCTCCCACCACCCTCTTTTTCCAGACAACCAGGTGTAGGGTGCACCCCTGGCCTATACCCTAGTTCTATGCATAAATAAATAAAAATCTTAATTTAAAAAAAGGTTCAACAACAGAGCTGACATACCGGTGTATTCTAGTTGACTGACTCTCCTAGTTATATTTATTATCTCCTAGAAATGAAGCAACCTAAGGCGGGGTTTTCAGGTGGGACACTACTGACATTTTGAGTCAGGTATTTCTTTGTTGTGGGCAGTTCTGCCTGCTGTAGGATGGTAAGCTGCATCCCTGGTCTCTACCCACTAGGTGCCAGTGGTGACCCTTTCTCTCCAGTTATAACAACCGAAAATGTTTCCAGACATTACCAAATATCCCCCTGGGGTCAAAATTGTCCTTGAGTGAGAACTGCTGGCCTAAGCCGTGTCTTTCCCCCTGTTCTGGAGAAGTCTGTTTCACAGATGCAAGAAAGATTACCCACCACAGATGTCAGCCCAGAGCCCCAGGTCAGGCATGTAACTTTATCTCCGACTTTTGGAACTGAAGACTTTGCAGACTTGGAAACTGTCTGGAAGGATGCTCTAGTCCAGACATATTTTTCTGAAGGATGATTTCTTTCTTTTCTTTATCAACAATCATTATTGTTATTATCCTCCTTTTACAGACAAGACAGACAGAGGTTTAGCAACTTGCCCAAAGTCACATAGCTGGCAGGTGACAGAGCTGGCATTCAAGTCCAGGAAGATAAGCTGGTTATTTTAGGAGACATAGATTCTGTCATAGGAAGTTTAAAACATTTACTTGTAATTGAAAACAAATCAAATTAGAGATTCTCTTAGAAGACAGATATGAAAACAAAGAGTTGCTAATCATCATGATATAAAGTGAATGTGCTTTTTGTTTGTTTGATTATTATTATTTTTTTAATATATATATATATATTTTTTAAAGTTAATAAAGGGTTTATTTACAAAAAGGGAAATGAAGAAAGGAATAACCCAGGGGGAAAGAGAGAAATCGGGGAATGTGAGTTCACTGAATTCCAATGAGCTGGGGCCCCAAGAGCACACTGAAGTCCAGAGAAAAACCAAGAAGCTCCCAAGGCCCACATGTCTGGCTATATACCAAGCCTGGCTTTTAACTCCACTCTTGGTTCCCAGCAATCTTCCCTTCAGTGGTGATGACATTATGGGGTTTGTAGTCCTTGATGTCTTGGATCTCTTTGTTCTGGGTGGGAGTGGAGTCCATAAAACCTGTTTGTGGAATTCTTTCAGGACATCCTTTTCCAACAATCAGCCCTATTTCATCAAGTCCTTGTATTAC